>JAKSZP010018566.1:0-153539 GCA_022478985.1 Massospora cicadina
AAAAAAAATACGAAAGAGCAGTAAAATCCCCTAAAACCAAGCCAAAAATGGGATGAGGCCAATCCATGGGGGAAAGGCTGGGTTCCAACGGGCACCGGGGGACAAAAGGGAAAAACTCATCCACACCGGGACTGTTTGGGTTTGGGAGTAAGGAACCCCCGACTTTGTATTAGCAAAAAAAGATATAAAGCCTTTTATAGGTTATTCCACCCCTACTTTTTCCCCTTGTTCGATCCCCTTTTTTTTGACCTATAATCCCCTGTATTACATTATCCCACCCCTATTTTCCCTTTCCCTATTTTTTCTTCTACTCTCTTTTCTTTTTTATATTATTATCCCATTTTTTTGATATCCCCCTTTTTTTTTGCCCCTTTTTTTTCTATTCTTCTTTATCCCCCACTCTTCTCTTCCTTTTCTCCACCCTTCCCCCCTCCTACTTGCTTTTTTGTTCACCTAATTTATCCTTAAATTTTCTTTTTCCCATTTTTCAATTACCCACCCCCATCCCTACCCCTTTCCCTTTTTTTAAGTTTTATAGCAACTTTTTTATTACCCCCCCTTTGTTTCTAACTTATAGACTTAGACACATTCTTTATTATTCCACTATGGGGTTTTAAACCCTATATTATGATTTTTACCCTGCTTCCCCCCTAAACCCCTGGCCCCCTAGTATGGGCTGTTTTTCCAATCTTCTTATTCTTAATCACCTACATTGTGTTTTATAAAGCAAAATATAAAACCTATTCTTTTTTTTCCCCTTTTTTTTAAAAACTATTATCCTTGTACCCCCAAAAAGGGAAAATTATTCCGGTTTATTATTCCTCATACACCCTTTGTTTCCCCTTTTTATAAATTTTCTTTATCCCCTTTTTAAAAAGGGTTTTTTCTTTCTTTTTTTTTTTTGTTCTTATCCTATTGATTATTTATTTCATTTTAAAATTCTGAAAAATTTAGATACAGTTTTTTTTACAAAAGGTTTAACCTACAATTGTGATTGATAAAAAAAATAAAAAGGAAAACTTTTGGGAAAAACAAAAAAATTTTCTTGACATCGGAACCCCTTCCCCATATCAATCATTATTAAAAAAAAAAATTATAAATGAAGATTTGAGTTATAAGGGGTAAAAAATCTAGTTTAGAATAGAAAGGTAAAAATATTATTAAAATTTAAATTAAATAGAATTTCTAGAAATAACCATTTTTTAAAAGAAAAAAGTTAGAAACCTAAAACCCCTATAAACCTTTTAGAATTTTTTTTTAATATACTTTGCAGTTTTTTAAATTTAATAAAATTTTATATTTATCCCATTGATAAGCTACATATTAAAAAATTTATAAAAACACCTTTAGTTTAAAAAAGTATCAACCTTTACAAAGGTTTTATACCAGGATAAACCAATAATTTACCTTTAGATTTGGTTTTCGTCGAAATTTTTTTTAAAACGTCTAGTTTTAGAATATTATATTTAATTTAAATTGAAAAGAATATTTAAAAGGGGAAAAATATTCCCAAGTAATTTGGATCCGTTATTATATTACCCTTTAAAATCATAAAAAACCTTCAATTACCCTAATTTTGACCTCTGATATGTCTGGTTAAAAAAAATTACTCTTCTAATCAATCAGGCTAATTCATCAAAATTAGGTAGTAGCCAGTAAAAATTTTTAAAACTAATTAACCAAAAAATTTTAACTGACAATAAATGTTTCCCTTTAAACATATATCATAAACAACAATAGGGGAAAAAATTGGGTTTTGTATCTTTTGTTCTTCAAAATGGGGATTTTTTGATTGTCGACATTTTAATTTCAACTTATTAGTGTTTATTTTATAGTAAAAAAATTTATGGTTCAATCTTTTCCATAAAACCTCATGTTATTTATCAAATTTCCCCCTTTTATCTGGCATCCTTTTTGTAATATTGTTGATTATATGTTTCCCAAAAAAAGATAATTTGGGTTTAGGGTTTTATTCACTCCCAATACCCAACCGGATGCCCTAATAAAGATCCGTAGGTAAAGAACAAATCATAATAACCTGATAAACAGATATACAGATAACCTGATATAAAAAGTACTTAGTTAAAATTACTATTGTATTGCTCTTACCTTTTTTATATAATAACTACTATATTTACAGAGTAGTGTCAATTTATTGTTTATTCTCTTACTTATTATTGATCTTTTCTACTCCATTCCCTCCTACCCCTTCTTTTATTATCCTTTGACTTCCTTTTATTCTTTTCTTATCCCCATGTTTTATTTAGTTTCTATTCTTCCTTCTTTTAGGTATTGCTGTAAGTAAACCAGCCATCTTAAAGATATCTGATAACCTTTTGGTTTTATATCTAAGTTATGGCATTATACGTATTGATCTTTTCTAGTTTTTAACTTTTTAAGGAATACCTATACGAATATACTAACCCCGACTTGTTTGAGATAAAAGACCACTCTAAAAAAGTAACATTTCTTATAATATAATTATAGCTACCCATTTATTCACTATACTTTTTTATAGCTATTCATTCACAATACATTCTTCTATCCATTTATTCACAATACATTCTTATAGCTATGCTACTGCCCAGCAGGAGAAGGCCAGGTCACAAAGGGAAAGCACACTCAAAGTAAGGGCAAAGGCCAACGCATCGCCCACCCCAGGAGGAGGGCGGAGAAGGCCAAAAATAGGGGTTGGTTCATTATGTCATGGATGCAGCTAAGGAGAACTAGACTGGGCTCCCAATCAGGGTGCGCGAGCACCCAGTGGAGGGCCCAGAATGCCAGAGGCATAGCAGTCCAAGCGACTAAGGGAAGTGGGGATCTACAGGTCATGTGAGGAAAGCAAACATTCAATAACGTACTGAAGGCCCCCAAGGCAAAACCAGATGGTTGTGTTGAAGGCAACCGCGAGTCTTACAGGGGCAACCCCCAGAGCTGGAGAGGCAGGGAGGACGATGAATCCTCCAGGGAGCACGGTTGCTGGTCTTCAGAACCTGAGGGAGAGGCTTGCACACCCGCAGGAGGCGGTACAGGGACTGCCCCATTGTTGGAAATGTGGGTGGAAGTAGGGAAAACACCATAGGAGGGGTGGAACTGAGCTTCCCCAAACAGGGACCCTCAGAGCCCTGCTGGTGAGCTGGACCTGCAGCGGCGGGGGCCGCAAATGGAGCTGAACTCATGTGCGGTGAGCCAGGGATGCCTTGAGATTGCTCTCCCTGGGGAGCAAACTTGGCGGACTCATCATCTGAATAAATGGAATGATCTCCATTTAATGGACATGACAGAATGAACGGAACAGTGGGCTCTCCCTTGGGGGTGGGACAGATGATTGCATCAGTGATCCGCTTTCAGATGTCGGAATCAAGCGACCAGATAATCCAGTCTGCAAACATAGGTAAAAGGATCTGGGCAACGGCACATCTCGTCATATCAAACAATGGAATGATAATTTAAATCTGTGTTAACAATGGGCCGAGTCCATGGCAAATGGGGCGGATACCCAGATTTTATTTATTTTTTTAAAAAAAGGCTAAAAAGAATGAACTGACAACAGCCTCAGTGGGGCCAGTTGCCTTTTAAATGGTTTGATAGGCATAAGGAGGAGTCAGGGGATTAGTTGTTTGGGGAATGGGGAGGTAATTCAGTTGGCTGACTCAGAGGGGGGTGGAAGGCAGCTCTTGATTTGGCAGAAGCTTAGAAAATTTTTGAAAATTTTCCCATCTTCTTGCAACCAAGCAAAATTGATACTGCTGATCCAGGTTTTGATGACTCAGCTCGGCTAATTTGCATGGATTGGGCATTCCAGATTTGTCTCAGAAAGCAGGGTTCTATGGATTGGGTTTGTGCAATTTGGGCCAATCCCACAATCGGCCCACTCACACAATCTGAACCTCCCCAAAACTGCCTTGGAACGTTGGACCCAATGATCTGAGCCATTTGCACCCGGGTTTTTGATTTGAGCTATATTCTGATCTGGTTCCTGAACCCAGACGACCCAAACCAGCCCCCAGTCCAGAATTTACTGGCTGGCCTCTGACACTGGAAATTGCAATTTTACCAGTTTTTTCCCGTGGCTGGCCTAGTGAGTGGGTGGCCTCCAGACCCCCAAGCCCCCTAACGTGCACCACCTCCTGCAGGCCCCCTCTATCAATCCTACCAGGATTGAAGAGGAGGAAGAGGAGGGAATGGGGCAGCTTTGGGGAGAAAAGCTGTCACCGAGCGCTCATCTATCATGTGGGCAAGGTCACCCAACTGTGACAAAGGGTCCACAGGAGCCTTGGGCCCCCTCTTTGACCAGAAAGGGTGCTGAGCCCTATCCAGCTTCAAGGGCTGGTCCCCAAGACTTACACAGATGACTTGATTCTGAATGTTGCTTTTGTGGATTTTTTTGAATGAAGTTACTCAACCTAAGTTTTGACCCCACTTGTTCTTTAAGGGAGATTTCCCCTCATAACATATAGTGGCAGTGTTTGCGTTGTGAAAGATCTTGTTGGGTATTGAAGATGGCCCCCCAAATGCACAAAAATTTGACCATTTGAGCTCTTTTCATATCTGCAATCTGAGTTTGGGATCAATACACAATTGAGCTCTTTATGTCTTGAAGTGCCAACTTTATAACAGTCCAGGCGTCAAAATCAGTTAATGCTCCTGCATATATATGTATATGTGCTTAATGATCGAAGTGACTGTTTAAGGCTTTGATAGAATATTCTCTTCAGAACTGAATGCTAAGAAACTCCTACTTTTATTGGAGAGGTAATTCAGACTACCAAACTACTTATGATTGCAACCTTTACTTCGATATAAGTCCATTTGCTGGCGGATATAAAGTATAGAATGGTATTTTGGATTGAGGTGTCAAGGCATTTTACTACAGTAATCACCTTCTGGTGATCCCTTTACCACTCATGAACATCTCAAACAACTTGAAGAATGCCGTGATATTGTTTCTTCGAAACTCTTGGCAGCTTTGGAGTCTTCCAAAATTCATATCACAGGTGGATTGCTGCCAATTTATAACCGATGGCTGATGGTTTGCACAGAAGAGGAAGGGCGGTATATGGGGTAAACTGCCAGGGTTTTTTCCCCTATTGTAGTGTGCCTTGACTAGATTCAGTGGAACTGTCATCTCAAGATGATGAGATTTGCTTGAGCAAAACAGATACGCATTCATAGCCCATGTGACCGCGGCCAGTGCCTTCTTCTAGTGTGGATAGCCAATCAGCAATGGTGTTTCCCCACTCCTTGAGGTTAGACTTCCATGCCTTCATTTCAGGTACTTCCAGTGTAGTTTCTCCAGTTCCTTAGCCAGCTGGCAGATTTGGTCAGTATTATTGTCCATGGTTTTTACTAACACCTTGACTTGATCTTGTGCCTCAATCATGTCCAAGCCCTTCTTCATCATAATACTCTCTATCAAGGCAACTCGGCCCATTAATTCTTCTCCTTGAAACTGAGATATGGAATCCAAAGCTGTAACTTCAAGCCCTGTCAACTCAGTACAGATTCCCTTAACCTCAGCTTGGTTGTGAGTCTTCATGTCACTGATTAACAAGTGTATCTTCGCGACTTCTTCCTTAACATCTTTATGCTGCTTTATATGATAGTGGATAGACTCATACATCTTCACAGCTGATTCCATTTCCACATATTCTAGGTCTACAACTTCGGAATTTTGTCATGCTTCAACTATAACATGGCCAATCCCTTTTTCAATCACAAGTTCTTTAAGCATTTCTCTTAACTCAATACCTTATGGAAAATGTCAGCCCAGAACCCCTGTAGTGAGCACCACTTGTTAAAAAGTGGTCACAGCACAGTTTAGTAAGGGTATTGCTAACTTAATACAATTTCTCAGTATGATGACAGGAACACAAATCTGAGCCATTAATGATTCAGTTAACACTTGATCATTGTTCACTATAAATCTAGGCACTTCCATCCTAAATCAGCTAAAATTTAATTTACTAGTAAAATCTAGTTTACCAAGAACAAGATATCTTTATTAAAGAAAATAAGCACATAAATATATTATATTTTTGCACCCTAGTGCCTTCCTATTAAAATTATTAGCATTAATTGCTGTAGAATAGCTTTGCACTCATTGACCTACAGCTTTATCTTGCCATTGGTTTGAAATTCCTTTGAATTTATTTCAAGGCTAAGTGATCCTGCCATCAAGCTGGTAAACTACCAGGTATCGTCTCTGACAAATAAAGGAATCTTGATTATCAAATTAATCTCAAAAATTAACTTGGATCTACCTTCCTCAGAAGCCTAGAATCATCAATGCTAGTAAAATATACTGGGGATTATCCCCAACCAATCCTTTATTGGAACACATTGAAAAAAGCATAACCTGGCTAAATTCTGACAGCCAGTTATTTTGTTAGTTCTCAGCTGGGTTAGTGAGCTATGTGTAGGTTTTAAGGGTTGTGTAGAGGAATAATTTTCACCTTGACTTCCACCCTCCAGTTTGTGTGGTTTGGATCATCTAACCCCTTCTTTTTTAAGGGGTATTTTTTTAAGGTCTCTAACAAAACTTTGATAATTATTACCAAGGACAGCATCCAGTAAGAGCTTTAACCATGCAATGCGCCCAGCTTGAGCCAACAGTTTTATCAAATGCCACGATGAAGATAAACAGCTCCCACCCTACCTTGACATTGTGTAGTAAGATCTTTCTACTCAAAAATGTTGTCCGCTCCTTAAATCCCTCACCTATTCTCTATCAATGTGGATTGTCCCATCGTTCACTCAATGCTGTAGATTAAGGGTTTATATAACCTCATCAATAAGGTTTTGAACTTAGTGGAGCTACCTTAATAAGATTTTGGCAAAGCGGCTTTATAGAGAATTTTAAAACTTGTGATCTAAATCTAGCATGCCTATAGAACAATATCACTATTTCAAGCAACCATCTGGATTAAAATATAGCTATAAATTTGAGAGCCTTGACACCTACCATACATATCTTAACCGGTGACCATATGAGCCATAAGAGAGGATCAACTTGCAGTTGCAATTTACACATATGCTGATATTTCAGATATAATAGCCCAATAGGCTTCCACAAGATTTATATATCTGTCTCCTGTCAAAACTGATTGCTTACCAATTGAATACCCTCTGACCATAGCGATAGACCCTTATTAGGTGATATACATGTGCTGCGTCAGCTCATTCCCTGGGTTATCTTATATAGCTTACCTGGGATAAAGCTGTACTTTGCAGATTTGGATGTTAGTTATATCTAAAGGCTATAGTATGAGATCTCATGATGAAGGTAGAAGTCAATTTAGCTTTTAAATCCATCAGATCTTTAATGGGATGTTAAGATTTTATGCCATTAAAAATCCTTAGATATTAAGTTGGCATCCTATATATGGGATCACTTTGCCTATAGATCAAATGAGCACTCTATAAGTCTGACTGGATTACAACTTTTGCTTACTTCAGTATAATTTAGTATACCATGCAGTACATTAAATCTTGGTTTGCCTTTAATAGTATCTACATCTCTTTGACCCAGAAAAGGAAACACCCACTTAATAAGCAATCAAGGGTTCATATAAGCTACCTCTAGGCCAAATAGTGTAGATACCAACGCTTATAGAACAATCATCTAAAGGCATCATGTTACAATGCACTAATGATGTCCCCTATGTCTCACCAACTGTGAATGGTACTCACTGTAAAGCAAAGTATATGTACATCTTGAAATTATATGGTTGACATATCATGTGATCCTATCCAAAAATCGCATACAACAAGTGAGCAGGCTTCAACGCATCTAATAACTTATTAAAACAGATGGTGTTCAGTTTTACAAGCAAAAGCTACCAAATTTTATTTTTGGGTGATTTTTTGTACCAGCTTTATAAATATACCCTATCCTCTGCAGATATAGTTATGGCTCTATATCAACATTAAATTTGTAACCATCAGTTTGTAGCTTTATAGCCTAAATTTATCTATAATTTTAACTCTGACCTTATCTTACAGAACCCTCAGATCTATTTTTAACCCAGTAACCGGTTATAGAAGCTTGTTATAAAAGATTGAAATGACTCATGTTACTTCTTTCTTCCATCAAAAATGTTTCAATTATTATTTATTTACTATGTTTTTACAGCGTAGTAGATGGTTTATAAAGCCATCCATATTATCAGGTTAAAATCTGGATTCTAACCTACTCCTAATCTCACATTGATTGGTATTCTTTACGTTGAAAGCGTTGGACATCCGCACAAGAAACTTCTCAACAAACTGCCAAAATTACAAGGTTCACTCATGTAAACTAACAATATTATCTCAAGATTTCCCATTCACCAATAAGATCACCAAAAGTTGATTTTTTCATTTCTTATGGTAAGGTACCCCAATTTTCTCAAGTATCCTATTCCTTTGAATCTCAATTTTAGTTATTGACATTTCATAACTTTCTTGATAATCATATCAAATTAAAATACTGTTTGATTAGATGATGAAACTTATAGAAAAATTATCTCACATTATTATTTTTTAAATAAAAAGATAAATTACATTGAGAAGCATCCCATGATGGTGCACCCACCATTTTTTCTAATCATTGCTACTGTAACAATTTCATTTAAGCCTTTCCACCTTACCAAAAAACATGGGGATAGCCTGCAATTTTGGGAAGGCAATAATAAATGTTGCCAGATCTCAAATAATAGCAGGAGTTTTACCAAGCATCAGTCACTTTAAATAAACCAGTACCCTCACTTGTGAGGGTTTTTGGACTATTTTATTTTCGGATTCCTCTTCATTTTTTAATAAAGACATCCTACTCCAAAATATACTTTTATAATCATCACTAAGCATATTTGAACTAAAGGTATGCAATGTGGCATAAGCCAATTATATAAAATTTGGGGATTTAAACAAAAAAGGGCAATAGATTTCTGGTGCACAGGTTACCACTTATATAATATAAGGTACTGTTTATTGACAGTAACCTTGTAAAACTTCATAAATTTGAAATTTTTCATATATACGGTTTTTTATTTTATAAAGAAAAGCACTTTATGACCACTACTGAAAAAGCTCTAAGGCTCACTATGAATAAATCTTATTTGTTGTAGACTTCTTCAGCTACAAATTAAAAGATTTAATTTAGATGCTAATCCCACTTTGATATGTTCTGCTAGTCCCCAAAGTTCTTATTGGTGCAAGTTATTGCCACTCAGCAACACTTAGGAATGGCAGGATAGTGGCGTAATATATGAATTAGGCCAAGGATTTGAAGGCAAAGGCTGGGGCTTTTTACATAATAGTAGCAATAAACTGAATACATATAGGATTCCAGAA
Source organism: Massospora cicadina (assembly GCA_022478985.1). Lineage (NCBI taxonomy): Eukaryota > Fungi > Entomophthoromycota > Entomophthoromycetes > Entomophthorales > Entomophthoraceae > Massospora > Massospora cicadina. Next base: position 9,334 of record JAKSZP010018566.1, read on the forward strand.
TATGGCCGTGGCAAATTATAAGGACACTATTAGTTATCTTATGCCAGCATGGGCGCAAGGTAGCTAATAACATTAAATAAAATGTGATATAAAAATTTGGGCCATAGGCCAAAGTTATCCATAAATTCTGGAATTGAAAGTCGTACCAATAGAAATTAAGGACTTGGTCTGCCTTCATAGTGATGAGTACTCTAAGGTGCAAAGGTGAGATTGATTATAGTAATTCAATATAGCTTTGGCAACCACCTATAAGCCCATGGGCTTTGAGGTGAGGCAATTAAAGTAAGCAACAAAACTCTTTATTTAAGTATCATTCAGAATATAAAGTAAGTAAATGATATATAGACAGTTGGTTGGTCAACCCAATTGCAACATTTATAACACTTGATTAAACATCAGAGAAAAAGAAGAGTGGGGGTCAAATAAGACATTATGAAATAAGGGCCATTAGGCCAGAATGCTACAAGTACTTCTTCAATATCTTAGCATGCAATCAGTTAATCAGGTGACCTTTAGGGATCCATCAGAGTGTAAGCATTGGTAAGTTTCTTCACAATGATCCTTTTAGACTTTCCTTATGTGCTCCAGTTTGCTAGTCCATCTTAACCAATGGGCTATCAAAATATAAAATTAACTAAACTACAGCAAGATTGGGTAAGGGCTACCAGCCTTTGTCATTATGTTTCTAAGACTTACTTTATGAGCCAGCGCATCAGGATGAGCTTCGATCTGCAGCTTAATTAAGATCTGCATCAGCTTCTCCAAAAATATAGTGGGACTCGTATTCTCTTGATTGGCACAAGGATATGAAATTGTGGTAAGCGTAGGGTGCTTCCCATAAAGTAACTGGCATTGGGATCACCCATTGGAGAGTGAAGGGATACAATATAAGTAAACTGGTGGAGGCAGGAACAAGTTACAGTTGAAGGGCTTGCCTATAGTTAACTTCCACAGAATTCTCACCAGCGTGCCATATACCCATTACACAGTGCTGTTGATTTAAGGGCGATAGTGAGAGGATAATGTCATCAAATGCTCATCTAAACGTTGAGTTTAGCAATAATTTGAGATGTGATGTAAGTCTCATTACAGTTAGGATATACTGTGGGCAGACATGCCAATAAACTATGTTTTATAGGATAAACTTGGCTGGTGTCATAGATCCCAGGTCTAAACTGCTTTGGTCTTCACTCATTTTAGTGAGGTGATTGATGTCCACAGTTATATATCTAGATTGCACACAACTATCTGGCAATGGACCCACAACGTCAATAGAGATGGTGTGCCAGGAAAGGTTGAGGTTAACCAATTGATAGGAGGTGGCCTTCCATTAGGGAGCTCTAGCCTGGTATCCTTTGCATCAGCTGAGCGTCTCATGATTATCAAATGGCATTTATTTTAAATAACAGCGCAATTTTAAATGCTCAAGCTTAGGCTTATATTAACCATGACCTTTGTCTTATGGGCCACAATAATTAAGTCTGTCCAATTAGTAGGCTGGGGCAACAAAAAGTGTAGTCCCAGTATAACTTATAAATGTTATTTATTAATGAAAGTATTCTGCCTCAGCTTCTCTAAATTGCGTGAACCTCATCAGGCTCATTACCATATTGTTGAGATATTGTTATCAGATAACCATTTGCTAGATCAGCAGGTAAGGCCACATTGGGCAATCAGTTCTACCTTTAATATTTTGGTGTTTAATGCCAGACAGTGCTGAATTTAAGAGTTTCAAGCTTAAGTTTAGAAAGCCCATTAGACCCCTTATAATTCTGGTTCCTTCAGATTCAATCAGCGCAGAGAGGCATGGATAGTAACCCTATAGAATGTACTCCATGAGAATAAACCTAGAATAGTTTACTTGTGTCAGATTCTGGTGATTGACTAGAAAATAAACCTTTGACAACCATTAGATTGGTCCTATTACCCTTTCAACGCTTGAGCTAACACCTATATTCTCACCTCAAAGCCTATTGCAATCATAAAATTTGGGCCAAATATCTCAATGATAATTCGATCAATTATTAAGCAGAGCGCTCGGCCCAAATATGCACACATATTATGGCTGATTTCCTATGCATCAAATCTCAGCAATTGGTCCCAATTATTGGTAACACAATCAGCTTAATTGTATACAAAATTTATTTGGGGATGAACTGAAGTTAACGTCTGAAAATCCCATGGACTTCAGACAAACAAAAAACTTAATCAGTTTCTCACCTTAGGGCGAAATCAATATGTCAATCTGCATAATCAGCATGATAGCACTTGTGTGGACTGCCTGAAAGGGGTTACCTAGTGCTATCGAGGAAGAGGCCTGATGACATCCTGATTAGAGGTGCGTCATTTTTTTCAATTGATGCCAAAATTTCACAGAAGGTGTATTTTGTCAGCAGTATGACGAAACTGAAATCCAGAAGATCTTAGGACAATTTTGCATGCTTTTATCACAATATTTGTAGCTGAAATCCTCCTGTTTTTGAGATTAATTTGCCACCAATGAACCTAAGAAAAGGATTCAGTCATAGGCCAAACTGAGGTAATAAAATAGCTGTTGTAATTTTGTGCTTAAATGTGGCCAGGAGATGCCCTAGAGGTATAAATACTGGCGCCTGGCCTAATGAACATTATCTAATAAATAGCTTGCAATAAAAGTCTTATTTATTTTATCCTTTTCCTGGTTTTTATCTGAATCCTAATTTTGAGAAGTGTCAACAAATTGGAAGGACTGAATACCCAGTTTATATTAAATCCTGCCTCAGAAGAAGTTCCTGAATATGAATAAAAAATTATGCCCAAAATCAGCTGGAAGAGTTGAGGCGAATTTAAGAAGCCTAGTGAGTTTTTGAATGGTCCAAATACAGTAAACTAAAGGCACTATTGAGGATCAACCATCAGAACTTTAGCCCAAATAGATGTGCAGGATAACAATTTCCAAGCGAGTGATCCTCAGATTTTGACAACTGGTGCTCACTCAAAACTGATTACATTTTCCAAAATGAACTCCCATAACCAATTCCTAGCAAAATTGGCCAAATGAGAAAGTGACAACAAGATGGAAACCAGCGATAAAGAAAGCTTGGTTTATTTTAATACCAGCCGCAATGGCTCTGAAGCGGGTACCTCCTACTCCCTGGATTTTATCACGGTGGGGGGAGCTCATGCAGATACAATTAGCCTGATTGATCTTACATCTTCAAGAGTAAAAGCTATTCTGGAAACCCTATATTGATGTTTTAGGATTAGTACTTCACAATCAATCTTCCCTTCAGCCTGTTCTACTACCTTAAGGATAAGGCACTAAAAATGGAGATAAATATGAAGTACTGCAACGCTACCATGGCATCTCTTGCCAGACGTCTCACAGTCAGTCAAGCAACTAATTAATTCCTGGTTAACTTTGTTCAACCCTTAATTAAGCATACTCAGCGAATAATTGCTAGACAAAATCTAGAAATCATGGAAATCTACCGTGTGCAAGTGGAGGAACAATCTTCCCAAAATGTCCTACTGGACAAGCTAAATTCCAGTTTTGCTGAATACCAAAAGGCAATTGTTGATAATATGGGACTTGCCAATGAAGCTCATGGGAGATTAAACTCCCTCAAGGAGCTTCTGAATGAATGAGTCCCTAAAATAGCCACAGAAGTTCTGGCCCACCATGGGTTATCACAAGAATGGGTACAAACTATGAATAACCGCTGTCAAAAACTGGAAAGCCATTTGTATTACCTATTGTCTCAAATAGAACGACTTACCGTAAATGCCACTTCAGGCCAAAGAAATCACCTGGAGTTAAATGTAAAAGTTGATGACTTTGAAGAGTATGTTTGGGCTGATCTGGATACTATCAACAAAAACTTAGAGGACCTTGCAGCAAAGCCAGTCGTTCTGAATAGGGATGAAGAAGATGCCCAGATCAAAGAGGAATTTTCTAAACTTTGGACTGTGGTGTCGAGATTGCAGGCCTGAAGTACTGAAATTACTCAAGAAAATAGGAACTCAGAATGCAGCTATCAACTGCAAATTCCCAAGGAGACAGTATGGACAAAGATATAAAAAGCTTACCAACCAATCAAGCTTTATTCAAAAAGGAGTACAACAACCTTAAAAAAGAATTTGAATCCCTCAAACAGCAAGGCTGCCAATTCTCGCCCAACTTCAACAAAAAAGAAATAGGAAAAAGCTCCGCTTCTACGGCCAAAAAACAGCCTGGAAAAGTAACTAAGGGCTGAATTCAGTTGTCAGAATCCAGTAGTTTGGAGCAATATCATGAAATCGAATCATCAGAAGTTGACACCAATTCAGAAACTGATATTTTGAACATCCGTTCTATGCCTAGAGTCCTAGCATCAATCCTGACTCCAGATACTTCCCAATGAGAAAGAGGGCTGATTATGGGCGATGATACACCAAGACGCTCAAGAAGAAGTACAACCCCCTATGCCCAAAATAGGGCGAGAAAACTTCAATACACTACAATTTACTGAAATTTGATAAGGATGGAAACGTTCACTCTTTCCTCAAATTACTTGAAAAAACAATGAGAGGAGCATCAGACCATGCAAAAGGATTGGAATTGATTAACTCAATTGAGGCCCATAGCTGTGACCTCGTTATGCCCTATTTGGGCGACGATTGGTCCTATATGGATGCCAAAATTGCAATAACAAAGCAGTTTGGAGGGCCTGAGAAACTAGAAACCCAAAAAAGAGAGCTTCTCGATAACAAAGTCAAACAGAATGAGACTATTAAGGATTTTGCGGATAGATTATTCCATGAGGCACAAGTTCCGCGTGGGTGCAATGCAGTAGATAAGTTTGATGCCAAGATTGCAATGGAGCACATGATTATGCCCTTCCGTGAACTGCACAATGTTATGCTGCCTGCCTTCAATGAAAGCTTGGAAATTCAAGAGCTTACCAATTATTTGAGAAGCTGTTCCCATAATTTAAAAACTCCTAATTGGGCCAAAGATCAGCAAAAATTTGATTTTCGGGCCCAAAAAGCAACATGATGTCCAAACAGGGGAAAAGTTTCCAAAATATGACCAAAAATTCGAGCAAAAACAGCAAACAGGGCCAAATACTTGCCACATTTGTGGTCGACAAGGGCATTTTGCTAGACAATGCTTCAGACAGTCCAACAAAAAGTATGGGGTCAAATTTGCTTTAGAAATCAACAGTGACAATGAGATGGGAAAAGAGAAGGTGAAGTAGAGGTGGAATGCTCTAACTCCACCAATTTTCAAACCGTTCCACCTGACCCTGATGAGCTTTTTAGGGCCGAAGATGTTGCTAAAGATAACCTCCACCATATCTTGGCTAATGATGTCATGATGATCACTACTTGGGCCACAACAAAAGCAACTAAACCCTTAAAAATTACCAAGGAAACCCAAACTGAAGTATCAAAACCCTACGCAAAACAGATTATTAACCAGGGTTTAGACCTCCAACCCAGATGTTCAACTGACCTGCCAAACTTAACAAAGTTCAAGTAGCCATTCCCATGAAGACCTTAGCAGATAACTTCCCAGATATTTACTCAAGACTGAAATCACACCTGGAATCGGGCAGCAATCACAGCATTCACACAATAAATACCTCTGAAATTTACTCTGAATGTACTTATGTGGTCATAGTGGTAAACAAGGTGCGAGTTTAGGCCATTGTTGATAGTGGTGCTCCTATCAATATAGTCAGCACAAAGTTGGTTAAAAACTAAAAAATTGTGTCCAATGTTGCCCACTGTCAGGAATATGGAACTGCTGGAGCGCATACAACCAAATTGCTGGGCGCCTACAGTACACTACCACTCAGATTTGGGTCCATTGTAGTAACAGCACCTGCCATAGTATTGACAAATACAAACTATGGTATATAATCAGGACTGATTTCCTAAGAATATATGGAGTTGTTACCAATCATAAGGATGATACTCTCACCATTCTGGGCCAGGATATTCCACTTTACTATAGCCCTGATAAGGCAGTTGAGAAAAAGAAACCTAGCTTATTCATAAATCTGGTCTACAAAGATGGGGTCATCCTTATTGAGTATTTCAAAGCTTGGTCAAAGATAAAACTACTTCCCACTCAGATTGATAAGTCAAATGGCAAACACTTTGCTAAAATCTGACTATTACTACACCATCCGGAGAACAAGTAATTGTCCTGATGGGACTAATAATTAATATCCTGGAAGGACTTTATGTGTAATATATCAACCATGGTCTAAATCTTGATTTGAACCAAACATTGCCCCTGGTATTATCATTCTGGGCCATGGAGAAAGATATATATTATGTGCAAACCTGCAAAATCAGCCCATTTCCATCAAGCGACATCAAATAATCACTTTTCTGAATCTGTTCCCTACCACGGAAAATTCACTCATTCCATGAGTTTAGAACTTTTTGTTGAATTAGGGCTCCCCAATAAGGACCAACTCAGCATAATTGATGTTGTCCCTATGGCCAACAAAGCAACCTGACCAACTTCAAGAAAGGGCAAGCTCAGGAGTTATTTTCTAAATATCAGGAAATATTTGCACAAGACAATTTCTACTTGGGTTGTGCTAATGGTGTCACCCACAAAATTGATACTGAGGATCATAAACCTATTTGATTACACACGATTAGATGCTCAAAATTATCAGAAGAAGCAGTATTCAAGGAGATTAAGGAACTCCTCAATCGTGGCATGCTAGTCCCTTCAAAAAGTCCATGGGCCGCACCAATTTTAATAGTGAAGAAGAAGGATGGAAGCAACTGAGCAGTCATTAACTATTGGAAGTTAAAAAACATCACAAAGAAGGACTCATACCCACTGTCACGAATTGACAATGCCTTGAATAGTCTAGGGGGTGCAAAGTTCTTCTCAGCAAAGGATATATCAGCGGATATTGGCAAATAGATCTTCCCAAAGAGGAGCGCGAGAAATGTGCAATCATAACTCAAGAGGGCCTATTACAGCCAACGAGAATGCCTCAAGGGCTCTGCAATGACCCAGCCACATTACAACGGGCAATGGACATAATCCTGGGAGATTTAAAAAATTTTCATGTGTACTAGTGTACCTTGACAATATCAACGTTTTCAGCCGCACTTTTGACGACCACCTGGAACACTTAGTGGAGGTTTTTAAAAGGCTAGCTGCTGCAAACTTAAAAATTAAGCCCAAAAAATGTCAGTTTTTCAAAGACCAAATGGAATACCTCAGATTTGTGATTGATAAAGTGGGTCTTTGGCCCCAACCCTCTAAGTTGGATGTTATCTCCAAAATAGAAATGGCCCAAATTCAAGTGCAATAATCAAGTATTCCTAGGCATGATTGGGTACTATTGCCAATTTATCACCAACTTTACACAACTTGGAGAGCCGCTTTTATATCTGCTTAAAGATAAGGTCCCATATGACTGGACTCCAGCTTGTCAGGATGCATTTGACCAACTCCAATTGGCCCTATTAAGCGCGCCTGTTCTTTGATATCCAGACTTTGATCTCGAATTTATCATCCAAACTGATGCATACCAAACAGCAGTGGGGCCGTGTTATCCCAAGTTGGAGAAGATGGTGAAGAACATCCAGTTGCCTTTTCTAATCAGACCTTAAACATTCATGAAAGGAACTACACAGTTATTGAATGAAAATGCTTAGCTGTCATCTATGCTTGAAAGCAATTTTGGGTCTATCTTCATGGTACTCATTTCAAAGTTGTTACAAATAATGCTTCCCTAAAAAGGTTGAATAACTTAAGAGAACTCAAGGGCGATTAGCCCGCTGGGCATTAAAGCTTCAAGCCTATGACTGCACCATCGAGCATCAAGTGGGCACAAAACACCAAAACGCTGACTGTCTATCCTGACTACCCACCATTGCAACACTTAGTCAGGCCATCAATGAGTTGTTTATGAAAATGATTAGCGGAGAGTATCAGGATGAGCCCAAATCCATCCAAAAAATATCATTGGATCTACAAAAATACAACCATCAAAAACAGGATGCTTTACAAGATCGTTGAGGACAAAAAGTTCATTTTCCCAAGACCATTGGCCCAAAAAGACCTAATAATGGCAGCGCATAAGGCCACAGGGCATGGTGGATTCAAGAAGACGAAAGAGCATCTGAAGCAATTCTATTACTGGGAGTCTATGCATGTCAACATCCAAGAAATGCTAGAATGCTGTGCAGAGTGCCAAGGCTAAAAACCATTCCAAAAAAGCACATCTTACCAGCTTGTTCAGCCCAACTTTGCCTGGCACACTGTATCTATTGACGTTGTTGGCCCACTTCCAACAAGCAATATGAAAGCCAAGTACATAATCGTAGCCATCAACCACTTGACCAGATGGGTCAAGGCCAAGTCCATTTGGGAATCTGGAGAAGCAACCACCACCAAGTTCTTACTTGAAAACATCATATACAAACATGGATGCCCTCAGGTTATTCTGACCATTAATTGAACCAACTTTACCACCAATGTCCTTGCCAACATCAACCAACTAATGGGACTACGAGGTGTGCTTTCTGCTCCCTATCACCTCAAAACTAATGGGACTGTTGAGCATGCAAACGGGATGTTGGTGAACGTTATTCGGAAATTAACCTCAGCCAAACCATATGAATGGAGTACATATCTAAGTTCGGCAGTTTTTGCCTACAAAATCTCCTACCATTTGTCAACCAGGATATCTCAATTTCAAGTATTATACAGTAGACACCCGGCCCTACCAATGCTGCTATATTCAGCCCTAGAGGATCCTGGAGAAAACACTTACCCTAAGTACGTTGAGAAGCTTGTAGATGCCTTAATCAAACTACAAGCTCAAGACTTTGACGATAGTTTTGCAGAGAAAAAGGCCTGAGATCAAAAGGACTTAGAGAATTGCTATACACTGGCCAAATTCGAAGTTAGTGAAGAAGTTCTATTTTGCAACGCCCATGGATTGGGCCAAATACAAAAGTTAGATCTTATCTGGGTTGGGCCATTCGAAGTGATTGAGAAAATGTCTAAGTTCATATACACAATCAAGGATATTAGGACCAGCCATATATACAACTAAGTCCATGCAAAATTCCTAATAAAATTTAATAAGCGGGCCAATTAAGAAAAGAAAAAGTTGAAAAAAGAAAAGAAGAGACATAGAAAACACAAAAATAAAAAAACAAAAAAACAAAAAAACCTATATAATAGTATTTTAATAACTAATATTTTAGTTCACACTTGAGGTCGGGGAGGGGATCCAATTTCAGACTTGACGGGCATTTGGGCCATCATGCTTAAGATTCATTGGCTGTTCTGGACAAAGTTACCAAATAGAAAACCAACTCCATTCTCATCAGGCGTTCAGGCCAATGAGAAAATACTGACATAGGCTAATTGGTAATCTTAGGGATTATGTTTGAGTCAAGAGGGGGAAATGTCAGATTCTGGTGGTTGACTCAAAAATAAACCTTTGACAACCATCATATTGGGCCAATTACCCTTTCAACGCTTGAGCCAAAAACTATATTCTCACCCCAAAGCCTATTGAAATCATACAATTAGGGCCAAATATCTTAATGATAATTCAATCAAGTATTTAAGCAGAGCGCTCAGCCTGAGTACACTCACATATTATGGCTGATTTCCTATGCATCAAATCTCGGCAATTGATCCTGATTATTAGTAACACAATAAAATTAATCATATACAAAATTATTTGAGGACGACCTGAAGTTAACGTCTGAAAATCCCATGGACTTCAGACAATCGAAAAACTAGTCAGTTTCCAGCCTTAGGGCGAAATTTGTATGTCAATCCACATAATTGGCATGATAGCACTTATGTGGACTGCCTGAAAGGGGTTACCTAGTGCCATCAAGGAAGAGGCCTGCTGAAATCCTGATTAGAGGTGCATCATTTATTTCAATTGATGCCAAAAGTTCACAGAAGGTGTATTTTGTCATCAGTATGATGAAACTAAAATCCAGAAGATCTTAGGACAAATTTGCATGCTTTTATCACAATTTTTGTAGCTGAGTTCACCTGATTTTGAGATTAATTTGCCACCAATGAACCTGAGAAAAGGTTTCAGTTGTAGGCCAAACTGAGATAGTAAAATAGCTGTTGAAATTTTGTGCTTAAATGTGGCCAGGAGATGCCCTAGAGATACTAATACTGGCGCCTAGTCTAATGAACATTATCTAATAAATAGCTTGAAATAAAAGTCTTATTTATTTTATCCTTTTCCTGGTATTTATCTGAATCCTAACCTTGGAAAAGTGTTGACAAACTGGAAGGAATGAATCCCCAGTTTGTATTAAATCCTGCCTCAGAAGAAGTTCCTGAATATGAAGAAAAAATTATGCCCAAAATCAGCTGGAAGAATCGAGGCGAATTTAACAAGCCTAGTGAGTTTTTGAACAGTCTGAATACTGTAAGCTACAGGCACTATTGAGGATCAACCATCAGAACTTTGGCTCGAATAGATGTGCAGGACAACAATTTCTAAGCGAGCAATCCTCAGATTTTGACAACATGCAAAAATGAATGCTAAACACTCTTTCTCATTAATAGTTAAAAGATTCATGCCATCCAGTTTAAGCTGAAAAACCATGGGATGCTCAACTCCAATTAAATTAAATTGTGATAACACCACCATACAGTGGTGAGAGAAGCATTCATCTGAAATATTTTTTTAAAAGTTTGGGTAGATTAGTAGTAGCGCTTGGGTGAGGCAAAGCCTTAGTTTGTCAAAGGACAGATGGCAGTTCCCTGTTTAATCAAATGGTACACCAATTCTTTAAGGTGAAATAATGGTTCACTATATTGGTAAAACTTTCAATGAATTAGTGGTAATATCTTATCATATCAAAAAACATCTGGACATCAAATATACTATGTGCCACATCATTCATTCAATAGCTTAAACTTTCACTAACTGGGGCTATATGCCATGATTGTCAATGATGAACTCATATATTTAATCTGCTCTCAGAAAAGGTAAACTTACAAAGCTTGATTTTAAGATCACCCCAGTTGAGGTGGCGGAAAATTTTCTATAATTGGTGCAGAAGTTCAATAAACTTTCTAGAAAAACATTGATGTATAGATAAACTAAGAAACATGAGACTTTTAAATTGCCTAAATTACTAATTATAGCCTGTTAAAAAAGTTGCAGGGGCATCGCACAGTCCTTGCAACATCCTAGTGGGTTGGTAGAGGCTATGGGCAGTGATAATAGCACACTTCTCCTGGTACTTTTTGGTTAGCTCATTCTGCAATTAGCCATAAATTAGATCCATGGGTATAAATTATATTGCGCTGCCCAAGTGGTCTAGTGCATCATCAATATGCGGTAATGTATAGGAGTCCTTCTTGATAGCATTGTTGATCTTCCTATAATTGATTACCATGCGATTAGACCCATCCTTCTTCTTGATAATTAACACTGGGGAGGTCTAAGGGTTCTTGGAGGGCACAAACAATATGTGTTGCACCATCTAGTTACTTTCTTTGTTGACAACTTCATCCATTGCCTTTGAGCATCTAATAGGATGAAGGTAAATCCACATTGATTACTGGTATTAATATGGGTAACACACATCTGCACAACCAAAATTAAAGTCATCTATAGCAAAATTTACAATATACTTTTTAAACAGGGACAGCGATTGGTACTCTTTACCTTTAACACAAAGAGGCGTTCCCAAGGGACCAGGGAACATATTGATTGGCGTTTATTGCTGTTAAGCCCAATTAATCCAGATAACTAGAACAATGAATATATTACTTGCCCAACTGGTAACATATAAACATAAGCAACTATTTGATATAACTATTCTGAATAGAATATGATACAATTTAGCTAAAACCACCCAGATTTCTTAATGATCAAGGACGATAAACCTAGGCGTGGCAACTGGGGCAAGTTCAATTGGAAGAATGGGGTGAATATATCACTGTATATTTACTAGGGAATTTAGACGTTGATTCTGTCCCCACTATAATTTGATGGACTAATGTAATGTTTAGGCTTCAATTAGAAAATAGAGGAATTCCTTTATATTCCAGAAACTGATTGGGTAACTTAGTGCATATGACTACAAATTCACTGATAGCCAATGAGCACTGAGCTATCCTTGAATGTGAGAATAGCAACCACTAATTTTGAGGTGCCAGTGACTCCTTCTTATAAGTTTAAAAATAGTAGAAGAGTTTATCTGAGTATTTCCAAGTATTCTCCTCAAAATCAGCTTTGATCCCATAAGTTCTCATAGACGAGGTCCCATTAAGAAAGTCTTAATTTTTATTTGGAAACAACGGCAGGAATGTATATCACCAGTGATCTGAAACGCAGCAGCAATTCACTGTAAGCTACTCCAGAGGTTGTTATTTGAGGCCCCGTGGTACCATAGACTTTCTGATTATTTAAGTCCAGAGCAAGGCCAAGCCTTTTTACCAGTTTTGTGGGAACAATATTAATCAGTGATCCATTAACTACAATAGCTCAGATTATATGAAAATTTACTGTGATATTAGTATGGGTAAACTCAGAAAAATTAAATATCAGAAGAATTTATTGTGAAGACATGCAAAATTTCCACTTGAATTATATTCTTTTGAATTTTTTGCATAATTGGGGGCTGGATTCCTTCAAGGCCTCAACAGTTATGTCCACTTGGACCCCATTCAACTTAAGGTCTCACCAGAAGGTCCAGAAGCTCAAATTTTTCCAACTGGTGAACATAAGGTTTTATACTACATTCTGCTCAAACTTAGCCTTGCGTTCTTTCTGTGAGTGGGTGTTAGATGCTACCATAATGTCAGCTAAAACCTGATGAAATGCCAGAGGCAGCATGTATCATTGTACCTTTGTTTATAAAAGGCTGTTTCATGGATTTCTTCTGATCTGGGATTTTGTAGAGGAGGCGGATGAAGAATTACCCAGCTCTACACCGCCCTTTCTTTTGAAAAGCCTTTTCCACTTTCATGGTTCACAAAAAGAACCTTGGGTTTATAAACCAGATAATGGAAACATTTAGCATAATGACTCAGTTTTTTGTAAAAATAACAGGAGACCTTATTGATATTAGGCCTATTGGAATGAGGGCTTAAGACTGATTTAAATCTTTATTTGAGGAGATGGCCCTATTGTGTGGGTTGGAAAGCTTTTGATGTTTTTTGTTGGGCGCCCTAGAAGTGGCGGTTCATTTGAGGAGATAATTTTTATATGAGTAATATCATGCTCCTCATTTAAAAAGATATGATAACATAATAAATTCTTTATAGATCTTGCAGGCATGAAGCAGAGCGAACTGTTAATAAAAACATATATGACGTTAGCCCCACTTAGTGTCTGAAAATCAAGATAGAAGCGCTTCACAAAGGATTTCGCAGTTTTATCCTTGTCAAAGAAGATATTGAGGAATTCCATTTTCCACATGCTCATCCTTTCTTCCCTGCCAAGCTCTTTATTAAAAAAGATCCTTGGCGTTAAGGATGTCACACTGATCTTCTTTAATTCTGGCATAATTAACTCCTGACTTTTGGAATTCAGAGAGGTCTTTACTGTCACCAGCCTATCATTTTCAGATGCCCGCCCAGACTAATCTTAGAGACTGATAAAATTGTGCACATTCGCCTTCTTATAAAACTTAGGTAGTGTAATAGGGTCAACTTTAATTTGAGTTTCATGGATGCAGGGTGAAGGGCCTGCATTACTCCTATATGACTTTTTAATTTATGGATATGAGGAGTGGGATTAAATGGCTTTAAGCCGCTGAAGCAACCTGCATGGAGGATGCAAAGGAGTGCAAGCAGGATTAGCGGCAGTATCACATATGATTTTGTACTGATGTCTCTCAAGTATTCAAGGTGAAATGCTCTAAATCAGGAGACGCAGGAGTTTCTGGAAAAGTGGAAGCTCTAGTGGCATTTAAGTATGTAAGAAGCGTGGGCAAGTTACACATAACCAGCGCCTCATTGACCTCTATATCAGGGTCCATTGGAAGGGTTTCCCAATAATCAATGAATATATCAGAGGGTGAAGATAGGCTAACCCTTTTTAACTTACAAAGATCATTTAAGATCTCTTTTATAAACTGGTTCAACATATTGTAAAGACAGCGGTGTTCTGCCTGCATCATGTACTACAATAAGATCAATTTTTAGGTCAAAGAATCCGCTTTTAAATCTAGGTTCTCACTCACCAAGGTCCTTACTTTATGTCCCAGAGTTTTAAGTCAAGAAGCAAGAATTCAATTGCCTGTACAAATCAGTATAAAATTGAAAGGCTCCATCAGTATCAGTATCAGTCCATCAATGCGGCGTTGATGAGCAACAGTATCATTCACTAATATTCTTACCAAGCAATTGTGGCATATTTCATTCTGAAAGTTGGTCAAATTGTCCATTAAGATCGCCACATAATTGATGAATAACATTAAGGATGTTTGCTGTGCCTCAAAGTATGCAGCTTCAGGTTCCATATGCAGTGATAATTCTGCCTTAAGGTAGCCTTTGACTTGGGTATAGTGATGTATTATGTCCACTATCGAGGGGTAGACCCAATTATTTGTTATTCTTCTAATGATACACAATAGGTCAGAATTGAGCTGATTATCCAGCCCTTTACCTTATGATGGGCGTTTTGAGTTTAATTCTTACTAAAAAGAACAATGGCGCAAAGGTTGCTAAAATTATTATCCAGACGTCTAAGTAAAAGGAAATTGTCACATTATTTGCTTCCATAAACGCAGCCAAACCGCCAATGTCAATAAGTTGATAGATGCTAATCTTCTGAGATGGTGGGAGGGATACTGAGTGTTTATCAAGTTAACATCTATAAATTTTCTCAAGAGGAGAGTTTCTTGATACTAACACAATAGGTCATCTTGTGGAATAGATGGTAGCTATGATATAGGATATTTAAATAATCCATTACAAAATATGCTCAGTTGAGCTTCATTTCATTTGTGGCAATAAGTTTATAACCATGAAGTACCCATTCAGATACCTCTTGAAGCTAATCCAGGGAGACATTGGACACCCATGGTATAGCCTATGCTTTTAATGAACTGTAAGGGGAAGCTTCAACATAGGAACCTCTTCCTCCTCACTCTTAGAACTACTAATGTAGAAAAAATCTGTAACTGTATCACCTTCTTCCATAAGTTTATGGAAGTACTTTACATTAAGGCCATGAGCAAAGTGGTTTGGGTCTGGATTCATACTAGTAAGAGTAATTCCCAGTAAAACAAGGTGTAAGGGACCCTTTAGTGAGAACCACAATGTCGAAATCTGTGTAGGTGCATTGAATTCTGGTGCACAGGTTATTACCACACAAAGATATAAGGTACTGTTTGATTACAGTAACCTTTAAAACTTCACAGAAAGAAACAATTTTTGAAAAAGAGTTTTTATTTAGAGAAAGTAAAGCAATTGTATTATATACTACTAACAATGTCTCTAAGGCTCACTCAAGTAAGTCTTCTTTGTTGTAGGCTTCTTCAGCTATTTAGAAAATGACTTTTTACCATCTAGTACTAAAAAATGACTTTCTTCCAAATGGCAATACCACTTAGACATGCTTTACTAATCTCCAGAGTTCTTATTGGAGCAATTTATTGCTACTCAACAACACTTAGGAATGGCATAGTAGAGGCTTAATATCTGATTAGGACAGGGAAATAAATTCTTAAGACTTAGGAATTTTTTAATAGTATCAATAATCCAATTACTTTTTATAGCACTAGTGGTGCCTAACCCATCAATAATCCAATTATAATTGAGATGTCAGCAGATGGTTAAAGCAAATTATAAAAGCCCTATTACTTATTATTTTACGCTGGTGTAGGGGCAAGGTAGTTAATATCAATATAAAGTTATAGAATAAGTGATGTAAAATTGGGCATCAAGCTAAGGTGATTAACAAATTTTCAAATTGAGATTTTCATGGTGGGTTTACGGATTCTTTCTGACCTCATAATTACCAGTAATAAAAGGCTCCAAGGCGAAATTACTAATAGTAATTTAAAACAGCTTTAGCAACTACCTAAAAACCTGGGGCTGTGAGGCAAGGCAATTTATAGTAAATGAATGAACTCTGTATCTAAATATAAGCAAAATAAATTTTAAGCTAATAATTCTAAACAGATTGCTGGTTAAATCAATTAAAACAGTTGGCTTACCTCATCATTCGAAAAGCTTTGGGGCTACCTAACAATAGTTGCTTGGTCACTCAGGTATCTCCTAAGGAACTGAAAGTTCAAAGTAAAGACAACTTGGGCTCCCTGATCCTCAACCTATAGGCCTAGGAGATTATTATAGAGAAATGATCACAGAGGTTAAACTTAACGTCCTTCAAAGGGGATTAAAAATACCATTTAATTATGTCTTCTTACCAAATGTAAGGTAAGAACATCTTGAATAGTTAATTACCCTCTGGAAATGTGTGCAAGAAGGTGCAGGAGGCATGCAGCAGCTTTAATCTTTTAGCTTAGATCTGACTCTATGTAACACTAACATTGAATGTAGGTGCTTAGTTATTACATCTGGAAAGCCTCAAACTGCAAAGCCACACAGTAAGTTTCAGTCCAGACAGATTATTGTTTAACTTAAGCTATTCTTCAAATTTTCAATACTTGAGGCTATAGAACTATATATAATTAGAGGTATACTTTAAACTTAAAACTAAGCCTTTATGCGAGTTAAAGAGACAACTGTTTAAATCAAAGTAGAAAACTTTATATAAAGAATCGTTTTTAAAGATAGGGCAGATATTAGGTCAACTAAAAAATACATAAACTGATAAAGAAATTTTGTAGTTTGTGATGACTTGCAAAGCAAGGAAAATCCTGAGTTACTATGCACACGTTGTGAGCTCAGCCAACTATTTATGCTATAAAGAGAGATATGAAATCAGATAACATTACTATGCTTGAACATAAGTTGTTAATCTTAGAAGGGGAGCTATACCAGAATTGAGTCGTTGAATGGTTAACTGGACCTGAATTTTTAGGTAATTCATTAGGGGAACTAATAATATTAGCTTATGACTAATTTAGGTATGTCTCATATCAAACATATCAGCAATTAAGGACTGAAAGTAACTTATTCACATTTGAAACTAGTTTTTGTGGTCTAGCAGTTCCACTTAATTATACTTGACTTGAATCCAGAATCAGGGGATTTGTGTTAAGTCAAACTAATTAATAGATGACTTAATGACCTGGGATTGGGGCATTATTGGTCTATTCCAAAGTTAGTTTATAATGTCAATTGAGTTCACAATCATGTTAATTACTAATTAGTGGTACAAACTGCCTTGACATGTACTACCGTTGCTTGTAAGGAGCAATGGTCTAGCTATTGTTGGGCACATAAGAAGAAACGCTGTCTCTAATTAACTGTTTCATTGGGACACTGACCATGGGGCCAATCTGGGTTACAGCAGGATGTTAAATGTATTGGAGGCCTCTGAACTCTTGCATTAAGAAATTCTGATTAAGTGGAGGTGCAAGTCAGGGTGCCGTGGGTGTAGATATGGTAATATTGGACCCTATAAATTTTTGTTAATATTTGTTAAATAAATATAATATTTTAGTAAAATAATCGTTTGATAGTTTATACATCCAAAATTATTTTATTTAATTTTTTCAGTTGTATTAAGTTGAGAAATTACTTGTGATTAGGATTTCAGGGCGGAGAGCCGTTGTAATAGTAAATGACATGAGAGTACACCCTTTAAGTGTTATCAATAAAGAGTTTATATTTATATCACTGTCTCCGTCTGGTCTATTGTCTCCATACAATAGACATTTGTAACTACGACTTTACCCCAGAAGAAGAACCAGACCACCTGAAGTATACCAAAACTTCAACAAGTGGAGCTCATGGCTTGGAACACAGATAGTGAACATGCCAAACATGGGAGCAACCACAACCAATTATTTAGAACCCAAACTGGACTAAATGGGAATACTGAGTAGACTGTGTCCCAGATCAACTGGAAAAATGTACTCATCATTATCTATCCTAACAAACCCATTTCGCATGAAGAGCTTGAATGTCTAGAACATTGGCTGTTAAAAGAAGATTAAATGGGAAAAGGGCCAGCGGACAACAGAAGCAATCCCTTTTATCACCAATAACAGTAAGATGTGCTATGGACGAGATATCTAGCTCACCACCAATTGAGTGCAGCTCAAATCTGAAAAAACTTAATTGGGAAAGAGAACATCGCCCAATATCTAATCAAATTCGTCTACCTTAACTCCAGAAATTCTCAGATGACCATCGCCCACCATCACGCGGCCATCACTGAGATGGTAAACTTTTCACGCAACTCCAACCAGGTAGCCCAAATACTGAATGAGCGATTGTAAGCTACCTTTGCCGAGGTCCATTCTAGCCTGGAGGCAAATTATAACCTAGCCACTTGGGTTATGATAAGGTAGCAAAATTAGCACAAGCGCTAAATGACTGATTGCGTCCCATCTTTGACAACTTCTTGGAAGAAAGAGGAGTCACCGAAGCTTGGGTTAGCTTTTTGCTCAGACTTCCATTAATGCTTCAGAGTTCATGAGACTCAGCCATGAAGGACAAGAAAACAACTAAACCATAACAATGAGTTTTTTGATCTTCATTGACGACTGAGTGCCCAGATTCTTCAGACGAAGGATGATTAAACAGAGAAAATTAACTACTGGTGCATAAATTTTGAGGGCCAAATGGCGGAGAATAAAAAAGTTCAGGATTTCATTGATTAGTTAAATTAACAGATCAATAATCTCAATGAGGATGTTATATCTATCAATTAGTTAAACAATGTTTTCCACAGAATAGTAAACCATAGCAAAAAAACATTAAGGAAAAGGACCAAATAATTTCCGTCATGTGACTACAAACTGCTATCCAGAATGATGAATTTGCAAACTAAAGTTATAAATTAAAACTGTATTGATTAGAAAAACATAATCAATGATAGCCTCTGAGTGTTGGATGATGGGCGTTGCCAGTGTGCTGTGAACAATTTGACTGGACATAATTCTGAATATTATGAGGAAGAAGATTTGGAAGTAGCTACTGAAACTGACGCTGGTCCATATTGACAAATGCCTAGCAATATGGTTGCTTTAGATAACCCAAGTTCCTACAACCGTGGTGAAGCGCCTCAGAGCCCTGATATGTATGGTTCAAGCCAGCAAAGAAGTAATCACAATCACCATGAGAGGGAGAATGATAGTTTTTAAACCATCATTCTTGACTGCTTTAAATAAAAATGAAATCTAAGTCACTTTTGTCAAAAGCTTTAAAATGACCATGTATGGGGCCAGTGACCGCAACAAAGCGGCCACCATCATCAACTGCTTATATGAGTGGAGCATCAAGCTATTATGCCTCACTTGGATGAAAACCCAAACTACACCAAAGTCAAAGAGGCCGTATTTCGTGAATTTGGAGGTCCAGAAAGAATTTCAACTAGAAATCCAAGTTAATGAACATCTTTTTTGAGAAAGATGAAAATATTGACAAATTTGCGGATCAATTCTATTGAAAAGCCCAAATTCTCTTAGGCACGGAGGTTATGGTCAATTTTGATGCCAAGATTGCATTACAACATGCAGTACAATTTTACCAAAATCTTTTCAAGCACTTTATTGCCTGTTTTCATGAATAACCTTGTGATGGCCGAATTGGTTGATTATCTGCACAGATGCTCACAAAATTATGGCCCTTCCAATACTGAATAAAGATAAGGACCTGCTCCTGAAGGAAAATTCTTTTAAAATAATAACATCAACAGTGAGAGCCAGTTGAAACTGAGCCAACTGAAAATGCAAAGGCTCTAAGCCCATTACATGAGTTCACTTGCTACAACTGCAATTGTAGTGAGCACTATGCTTCAGATGCCATCATCACAGTGTCAATGTAGACCTTCCAGATAACGTGCAGAAGGAGGGAAAAGAACAATAATAATGGATGTGGGATGCTCTGTTGTTCCAGAAACGCCAGTACCACCTGACTGACAAGAGCATGCCAGCCAAGGTGCCTTGATTGCCAGTTTGACAAATTCTATTATACTACCTAATGAAGGCTCTATGAACGTACATGCAGTGACCCGCTCTCAGAGTAAGGCTGTCATACCTGAAGTCTCTGAAGTAGTCGCTTGACCATATGTGCAACAAATAAATTTGAATATCTTGGCCAAAGGGCCAAGCATTTCAACAGATACTCCAAGTTTGAAGGGGTGAATATAGATACGCCAATTGACACAATCATTAATGTGTGTCTTAGCATTAAAAACCCTGAAGCACACTCTTAATTCTGTGGATTCTTCTAGAATATTCTATTAAATATTAAAAAAATATAAAGAAAAATAAAAAATATAAAAAAATAAAACTATAATGAAAAATAGAGCTTATAAAATTGAAAAAACCTAATAACTCTTAAGAAATTATAACTTTAATACATAATTTCTGAAGCCTTATTGAAACTGGGGATGCAGACCCTTCTTTGGGAGGGGTAGAGAATGAGATCAAACATGGGTAGCCCGTAGAAGAGAGCCAGAGCGGCCCACCAATAAGCAGCCATACTATTGAGACTTAGTAAAGTGGCCATCTTGAGCAGCTTGGCCAATGAGCTCCATGAAAAAATAATTAATAAAAAATATGAGGATGAGAGTCCTGAAGTAAGGAAGGGATAAAAAAAGCATTGACCAACAACATTTTTTATAATGGAGCATTGTACAAACTCAAGCCTGAGGGGCAGTGAAGAACTTTCCCAAAACCTTCTAAACAAATGGATTTCATTACTCTGGCCACAAGGCCATTGGGCATGGAGGATTGCTGGAGTCTCAGTGGGCCTGGAAGTTGAACTTTCAATAACCATTGAAGCATATCTGGTTGAACCAGCCTGAGAAACCAAAGGCAAAACGCCTGAATTAACCATAGCATGCCTCATGGAAGTGCTGAGTTTTAATAAGACACGTTTATCTAGGTCTGAGAGGCTAATGATGTAGCACTCATATCTTGAAGGTCATGAAGAATTGGACATTGAAACCAAAAAGGATACCCTCCGCTTTTATCCAGTCAAGGAAGTGGAAGTGTTGAGTAGTTGACTATTACTAATTGTCAGGTAATTTAGTAAAGGAAATAATAATACTAGCTTATGCCTAAATTATAATGTATAATATTAAAAATATCGGTGATTTTGGATCAAAAGTATCCTAAGTACATTCAAATTTTTGAA
The DNA here is from genome assembly GCA_022478985.1 of Massospora cicadina. Classification (NCBI taxonomy): domain Eukaryota; kingdom Fungi; phylum Entomophthoromycota; class Entomophthoromycetes; order Entomophthorales; family Entomophthoraceae; genus Massospora; species Massospora cicadina. The sequence continues at coordinate 30,572 of JAKSZP010018566.1, forward strand.
GTTTATGGCAAAGTAGTCCCACTTAATAATAAATGACTTGATAACATGGGCATGGGGGCTTTGTGGTTAAATTGGACTTAATTATAGTTGCCTTAATGACCTATCATGGGCTTTGTTGGTCTATTTTAAAGCTAGTTATTCTTGTCATTCAAGTTTCTGATTGATTCATTACTAGTTATTGGTACAAACTTCCTTGGTATGTGTTTCTGTTGCCTGAGAGTAGTGACGGTTTAGTTAATTCATATGAATCAGAAAAAACGCTGTCTTGAAGTAATTGTCAGTAAGACACTGTCCATGAGGCTGAGCTGGGTACAACGGAAAGCTTAATAGTTTTAAACCCTCTGAAACTCTTCATCGTGATCTGATGGTAAAGTGGCGATGTGAGGCGAGGTGTCATGGGGAAGGTGTTTTTAACATTGAACCCTATAAATTTTCCCTGATTTTAGACAAATAAATTATTTTTTTTAGTCCAAAACAATCTTATAGTCCAATAATCGTTTGATAGTTTCATACAAACTTGTTGTATTTGATACATTTCAGTTGTGTTAAATCAAGAAATTAAATTTTTCAGGAAGATCAGGGCTGGGAGCCTTTGTACAAGTAAATGACAGGAGAGTATAGCCTTAAAGTGTTATCTATAAAGAGTTTATATCTTAATCACTATCACATCTAGTCTATTGTCTCCCTACAATAGGTGTTTGTAACTCTGACTTATCTCAGAAGAACCAGACTATCTGAAGAAAGAAAAACTCTAACAAGCCTATTTTAAGTAGAGTTTGCTATGCCATATAAAGGGAATATGATATTGGCAATTTAGTTTTGTATTCTGAGAAAGTTATCATAAAAATAAATAAAATATTCACTAACCTAGAATTATTTAAAAGTTTATTTAAATTAATATTCAAAACCACAACTTGAGGAATTGAGCTGACCAGTGAGTTGTCCAAGGCGTTGGCTTTTCTTGGCTCTATCATGAATTCATATGCAGCTGCTTGCATGCAGCATCACCAGAACCATATGTCGGACATTCTCCTTCTCAACTTTCAAAAATGAATGTTGAAGGTAAAAATGCCCCCAAATCCACTACTACAATTTGCCAATTACATGTACAATCTTCTAACAAAACTATGGTTAATGAGGATATGAGTACCATTGGCCAAAAGACCCTGGCGGAATCTCAGTGGAGCCCTACCCAACAGGAAAACATGTTTTATAATCAAAGTCAGCTTATAATGGTAAAAACTGATAATTGGATTGCTCCAACTCCTCAGCCAAATTTGGGGCGTCCATCACATGGTTCCCCCCTAGCCGCATCTCATTCCATTCCACTTCCTAAGTGGGGACCCCCCTTTTTTAGGCGTGATGGAGGTCCCCTGAGGTGTGAAGATTTTACCCGCCAGTGATTGGGTGCAAATTATCAAATCATTACAACATGGGTTTGTTCTACACCCAGAATATTTTCCCTCGTTCTGATAGGCTGAAGCCTATCTTTCCTAATTCAGACAACTAAGCTTTTTGATACTATAGCCCTAAATTCCCATGGCCCCAAGATTTGAACTAGTTTAAATATGAAATACTAGTTTTAAATAGGGATTTTTTTTCTGACTGGGCCCGCACAAATAAAAAAAGGAAAAAAACTTTAAAAAAGCGTTTATTATTACTTTTATTTTTTATAAAGGTAAGTTTTATATATTTTGAGAAATATCTGTGGCATCCATCAGCGGATCCCACACCATAGTCTGAGAATACATTGTGACCTCCAGTAATGGCGTGTGGGTTCATGTGTAGATATAATCTGAGTTTTCAATTATGTGTTCAGTGGCATGGCTCATACTTCCCAACACCTTCATTGCATATTATCACAAACCCACCCATTATATAAAACGAAACTCAAATACTTTCTCTCTATCTTGTGGGGGCCCAGGAAGAGGTAGTAGTCTATGGCGGAAAAAAATGAAACTGACATCTACTGACCATAGTTATAATGGGGTTCTTGCTGGCATTTCTGTTGCACAACATGGTACAACTATGGGGAGTGGCAGCCCCACAATTGTTGAAGTCCCAGTAAAAGCCAAATCACCAAACGGTGCATGTGGAGTTATCCATGGGGGCCCTGGACAAAATTCATTAAGTTTTTGTGCAAGTCTGCTTCCAGACGCAGTTGGCGCAGGTAACAAGAGGTAAATCTCCTTTCTCACCTTAACTGGCCATATGTTAGACACATTGCCTTTGGAATTGGTGAGATGGTTACATGACCTAATTGAGGAACAAGGCTCTTATCAAATTCATTGGAGGAATTCATGGAGTTTATTGACCAGGCGGCATGTCTGGATGAAGCAAAAGATGGGGCTTGGTTAGCACTCCTGATGGTTATCAAGGGCGGAGTTCATTGGAGGAATATATGAGGATTTTTTGTCTGCTGGAGAAGGCAGAACAGGTAGCGGATTCCCAATCTTTGCATATGTTCCGCCAGGGGTTGCAGGCAGATTTTCTGGCGGCTCTGGCGGCGGCAAAGGTGCAGGGCATGCTGGTGGAGGAGATGGTGTTAGTAGTACAAGTCAAGAAGCAATTGGTGCTTGTCCAGGACCAGCCTGAGGGATTGATGTCACCAGGAAAAGGACAATCTCCAGCGAGTGACCATTCTAGTCAACGGGTCAGGCATCCAGCCTCAAGAAATTTTGGAAACATACAGGGGGATTGAGCCAAGGAAACGAGGAGGAAGAATGGAAGCCAGTGAGCCACGGGCAGGAAAAGGTGATAAGCCCAAATATTTATCATTCACAAATTCACAAATTAAATTATTTATTCAGAAATAACTGCCTTCTTTGCTTTATCCACGTCTATTTATACCAGTAGAGTTGCAGACGGATGGAGGAATGGAAGGGGTGATGGACCTGGAAGATACTGGGTCAGAAGAGAATTACGTTGTGCTTGCATTGCAGAGTAACTGAAGTTGCAGATCTTGAGAGGACTGGAGGTGGTGTTTCCCAAAGCTTATGGAGGTCATTCTTGTGGTGAGTGAGCCCCTTGGTAAAAGTACAGCAGGATCCGTTCAGATTATGGAAACAGTTCTGTGCAATCAAAAATTTGGCCCACCTTGTGGTGCTGGGATGTGGTGGTGGCATCAATCCTGGCCCCAAATTGATTGCTTTCCAGCACTGTGACCCTGAATCTGAGGATGGGCCTGCCGATGAGGTGGAGACTGCTGGTGGGAGAAAATAAGTTGGAGAAGTATAAATACTGGGAACCATGCAGAAGGAAGATTTCCTGGTGGAATACTGAGAGTTTGTGGGAATTTTTGGACAAAATAGGCTTTGTCATTCTCTCCCATGGGACCATTTGAATCCTCATTTCAATTCAAAGAGGAGTCTGAGCTGCTCCGCGGATTACTGGTCTATCTGCTAAACGAAAAGGGCAAGAGACGCATTGGAGGAACATGTGAATTCGATGTTGAGTGAGGGGTTAAATGATCGATTGAAGTCTGCAGTGGTGTCCCCAGTGTTACTGGTGCCAAAGGCAAGTGGGGAGTTATGGCTTTGCATGGACTTTCAGTAGCATAATGCGGTTACAGAGATGGACCCTTACCCCATGCCATTAGTGGAGTTCATACTCCTGATGGTCATGGGGTGCAACATCTTCATCAAGCTCGATCTTGCAGATGCTTTTAACCAGGTATCCGTGAGGCCAGTGCGCCAGAATTACACAACGTTCAAATGTCACCTTGGTGTGTTAAATTACTAAGTTATGTCGTTTGAGCTTCGCAGAGCCCAAGAGGTGTTCCAACAAATGATCGACCAAGTGCTAAGTAGGATGATCAACTGTGTTGCATTGCATACATAGATTATATCCTTGTTTTACCTTTTGTGGAAAGCATATGTATGTGACGTGCGGGAGGTCCTGGAAGCACTGTTTGAGGCAGGATTGCTTCTGAAGCCTTCGAAGTTTAAGTTTAATAGATACTTGGTTTTGTTCCTGGGAAATGTTGTGCTCAGGAAAGGGCTGAGGGTATTCCCAGACATGCTACAGGTGGTGTGCATGAGAAATCACTGACAGATCAAATGGGAGTAAGAAGTTTTTAATGTTGAATCTCATCCAGAGGTTCCTATTGAATCTGTCACAGGTGGACTTGCCACTTATGCAGTTGATGAAGGATGTGCAGTTTGTATGAGGGGTAGGAGGAGGAACGGACAATCAATAAGTCAAAGGAGAAGCTCATTTTGGCGCTATCCTCGCCCATCCAGATCCCAAGAAAACTTTCGTGGTTGACATGGATGAATCAAATTTTGCTGTGAGGGGCAGAACTATTACAGAAGGGGAGGGCGCGCTGGAGCACCCAGTGTGCTATTTCAACTGGAAGATCAAACCCACAGAAACAAATTATATGATATATGACAAGGAGTTACTGGCATTGGTTGCAGCATTTCAGGAGTGGCAGCACCACTTGTTGTATGCCAGACACCCCTTTGTAGTCTGGACGGACCATCAAGAGCTGTAGTACTACCCAGAGCCCAGGAAGATGAATAAGCGCCAAGATGTTGGCATGTGGAGCTGGTTCAATATGAATATGAGTGGAAAAATGACTGGGGCGGTCAACACCTTAGTAAGTGTTTGAGCCAGGATACAGGGCTAGCATATGAGAAGACAAAGTTGAAGGCGTTTAACATGGCTACCATGTTCCAGTCAGACTAGTTGTATGATGGTGAGCGAGAATAGCGAGCTGGGGGAGATCTGGCTGAAGCAATAGTGTTCAATATTCAATTGTTGGTTGTAGGAGAAACAGTGGAAGGCCAATAGCACAGCCACCATTGGATGTATGGGAAGAAAAACGGAATTTTGTACAATGACTAACAATTGTGGGTTCATAATCTGATGTTACAATGGGTGGTGCTGCAGGCATCACATGATCACCCATTGGCGGGGCATCTGGGTTTATATAGATGGTCAAAAACTTTACAGAAGAATTTTTGTGGTCCAGACTTCATAAGTATATCATGGAATAAGTAGTGGAATGCTTGGTTTGTTCCTGATTGAAGCCTTCAAGGAAGCCACCCATAGGTAAGTTAGTCCCACTCCAAATTGTTAAGTTGGCCATGGGGGTCAGTTAGCGTGGATTTCATTACAGGGCTACCCAAGGTCCAAGGGAAGGATGCAATAATGGTTATAATCAATCAGCTAACTAAATACGCTAAATTTTATAATGTAATTCTAGTTTCTTGACCAAAGACACCGCAAAGATTTTCATTGACAAGATATTTGCCTGACATGGTGTAAGGAGAGTGTCTATAACTCTCCCGTTCCCAGCGTGGAGGTGCACGGTGCACAGGGCCAACGCCAAGGAACAAATCGCTAGTACAAAAGTTACTAGAGCCCAACAGAGGGTGTTTGAGCAATAATAACTTAGATCAAGGAAGGTTATCATTAGAGAGAAGAATCAAATAGGAGTAACGTGGTGCACTGAGTGGGAAGGAATAGGCGTCCTAGGTTGGAGGGAACCTGGACGGCCTAGCGGTGCATGGGAGGATAGATTTAGCACATATGCAAATTATGTGGTTAATGTTGCGCGAGACCTCCTCAAAGAGGTCTGCGCACAGGATTGTCCAAGATAACATAAATTTAAAACGGTGTACTAAACGAGGGGTTTTATTGTATGGGAGAAGTTAACCAATGTGAAGGATTGATCTTGACATGAGGAATTTAAGGGATTTTGGGAAATGATCAATTGAGGGAAGTGGGTCTAAGCCAAGGCGCACCAATAGGTGCACGCTTCCATCAGGCAAGATGCTGTATTTGGTATTGACTGAACTTGTATAATTGATTGTAAAAGCGGCTGACCCTAGCTGAAAAGTTTGAAACCCAAATGGGTTTGAGACCCCGTTCTCCTAAAACCTGAAGCACACCATTTTATTTAATGAAAAACTGGTTTGTCTTAACTCACCTGCTGTTATGCAGGGCCAAACATCTCCAGCTAGCCTGTGACCAACCTGGGCATACCTCGCATCCACCCAGCGTTGATCCAAGGTAAATTTGAGATCAGGGAGGCATACCAACTTCACCTTCTTGGCCTCATGATATGCAGCTTTGTCTCTTGGATTTGTCCCCATAAGCATGTCATTTTCCAGCCATGACATTACCATCTCCTCTTATTGGGGCTCCATCCCCCTCCAGGGGCTTGTGCTAGGGAAAAGTTTTTGTGTACTGGTGCCAACTTCATTGTGGCAACGGTTTGCTTTGGTTGAGATCCAGCAGCCTGGGGAAAACACTTGTGGAAAGCTTCAATCAGGTCTTGGGCATGTACACGGTCACATGCTGGTAACCAACTGTTTTTTGCAGCGTCATATACCTTCCAAGATACCAGGTACTCAAGCCTTCTTTTGATACGGCGAGAGCTACTATTTCATCCAATTCCCATTTTGGCGCCCCATCCATGAAAGAATCCTCAGGAGTCTGTGGTGGGGGCCCTCAAACAACGTCATTTGCTCTTATGAAAGACATAAAAGATCTGAAATAAAGATGGAAGATCTAACTGGTATGAGGCGTAGCCCACCTTTCTAACCACTCAGTAAGGGCCAATCCTCTTTATACCCAGCTTTTTGCATGGCTGCTTGATAAGCATGTTCTGAGCATCAAGCATCACGAGATCCCATTCTTTGTATGCTGGACCCACTCGTCGCTTACCTTCAGCATTATCCTTATACACTTGCATTGCCGCCTCCAAGCTTGTGGAAACCCCTTGGTGGACCTTCTTGATAGTCTTGGCAAGGTCCACCACCGCTTCAACCTTAGAACCACAGCTGGGCTCCATGTTAAAGGCGGGTTTAAAATAATGGTTTGTGAAAAGTGGGGAACAATTGATCAAAGAATGCAAAGAGTTGTAGCTAAAAAAGGCCATAGGAAGGTGAGAAAACCAATCTGAATGATCCGTGGCAGTGTGACACTTCAGGAACTGTTCCAAGCACTGGTTCACTCGTTCAGCCTGCCCATCTGATTGGGGGTGATAGGCAATTGAACGGCAGGGGAGATTCTAAAGAATCTTACACAACTCTTCCCAAAAGATGGAGGTGAACTGGGGTCCCCAATCACAGATAGTTTCTTGGAGAATCCCATGAAACGCGAGCACATGAGTGACGAAGAGCCTAGCCATCTCAGCCACAGTTATTATTGTCCTTTAAGGAATAAAGTGTGCGAACTTCGTAAAACGGTCCACACCACCATGATGGCATCATAACCATCATAAACAGGTATTTCCACAATTAAATTCACTTATAGAGAAGTCCAGGGTCCTTCAGCCTTTTGGACTGGTACCAACATCCCTGCTAAAGGTTGTCAATTTGGCCTCATTTGATTGCAGATCAGGCACTCTTTACAATACCGTCCCACCTTAGCAGGTAAACCCTTCCAATTGTAGGTGCGTCGAATTAACTCCAAGGTCTTTGCTTTCCCAGGATGACCAACAGTGATTCCATCATGATGCTCCCAGATGATTTCCAGGCGAAGTGATCCAGCAGGAAAAGATAGACGCCCCTGGAACCATACCATCTCATCCCTTACATGATAACCCCTGGTTAGATCCTCCTGATTAGGAGCGCTCTTGGCAAGTACCATAGTATATTCAGCTGATAATGGCTGAGAAAGGTCTACCTTCTGAACATACTGTATTCTTCCAAATTTTCCAGAGGAGAGAGTGCTGAACTGTTGGCCAGGGGAGAGGGAAGTTGAGACACAATCTTGTCCAGCGGAATCATCAACTGGGTTTTAAGAACCTCTACCTCTTTTGGATCTTGAGATAGTGCAAGATTGCGTCTCAAAGCATCCGCCAACCCATTCTCCTTGCCCTTGGTGAACTCATACGAAAATGAAAATTGGGCAAGGGTCTCATAACAACGGGTCTGCCATGGTGTTAGGACATGAGGAGCGCGGTAGTACAGTCAGGCACGGCGATCTGTACAGACATGGAAAGGTTGGGAAGAGCCATGCAAGTGATGACGCCAATACGTCAGAGCCTCCACCACTGCTAGTAACACTCTGTCATAAACGGCGCAGTTTAACTCAGAAAAGACATTTTCCTAGAAAAATATCCCATCTGATGCTCTATACCATCTTCGTCTACTTGTGACAAGGCAGCCACTATGGCGAAGTTGGAGGCATTAAGTAGACACATTGAACTTTTTGAAGGATCGACATGGTGAAGTACAGACGTGGACAACAAGGCGCACTTTACTGCTTGGAAAGCATCTTAAAAACGGAGGACCACTGAGCACTTTTGCACCACTAGCCTTATACAAAGGCGCTGCCACCTCAGAAAGATTGGGATGAACTTCTTGAGGAACGTACACGTCCCCAAAAAAACTCCTCAATTCCTTGACTGAAGTGGGGGGCGGGCCACTCACGAATTGCCTTCTCCTTGTCTGGAGTTATCATATGTCCTTGGTCAAACAGGACGTTGCCCAGAAAAGTGACCTGGGACTCGAAAAATTCACATTTACTGGTCTTCAACATAAGGCGGGCTGCCTTTAACCTCTCCACCACTTGCCAAAGGTTTACTGCATGAGATTCATGATCAGGGGATAGCAGCATAGATATCATCCATGTAGGCAACCGCACATACCCCCAGAAAGTCCCCCAACGCTGCATCAATGCGACGTTAAAAGATAACAGGGGCATTCTTGAGCCAAAAGAGCATGACCTGAAACTAAAAATCCCTTTTCTGGTATGGAATGCGGTTAACCACTCCTGTCCCTTCTTATTATGGATTTGATTTGAACGCATCGAGGCAATTCAGTTTGGAAAAGACTTTAGCCTTCACAACATAGCGCGCAATCTGAGCATCCAAAGGGATAGGATGGAAGTCTGGTACAGTAACATTGTTTAGGTTCCCATAATCCACACAATGGCGTAAAGTTCCATCGTCCTTCTCCATAAAGAGAAGTGGGGAGCATACAGGGGAGGTACGCTGAAAAATCACGCCTTTGGCTAACTGCTCCTTAACCCACACATCTAAAGTCTCTTTCTCCCAGAAAGTCAATGGGTAAATGGGGGAAGATATATGCACCAGATCCACAGTGAGATTGAACTCACAATCAAACTCATAATGATTGTGTAGTACATTAGCTGAAGCTGCATCAAACAAAGATTCCAACCCCTTCAAACAGGAAAATAGGTGCTGGGATTTTTGCCCATATTCCCAACCTGCTAGATTACCAGGAATTGCTAGGGATAATTCCATAAGGTGAAGTGAATTGGAAATTGGTTGGCCCAAGTAATGGAGTAACTACGTTCAGGGGATTTTAAGGATATTCGCCTGGTCATATCCATCAGGGATCATCAAAGACAAATACTTAAGATCTCATCAGGCAGAGTTGCCGACGAAATAGGGGCATCTGATAGTGATTAACTATCAGGTGTACCAATTGGGATTGGTCAGGTTTCATCACTGAATGATTGGGAATGAATAGCAAGTTGTGAGGCGAGTGATGCCACCTTCAACTAGAGAATTAATCAGTTGGTGCGTGACCTGCATTGATTAGTAGTAAGTCCCATTACCTAATCCAGTTGCTTGCCAATTATGGTTGGTTCACTTGGATCTAGAGGAAAACGTTAGGGACACGTTTTAAAACTCTTTCCGTTTAAGTCTCAAGGATGTCCAACAACTGAATCCTAGCCAGGATGGGGAAGACCATCACTGCTAAGACGAGGATGGGTGATTCAATGGCAATGGCTGCCGTTTCATCAAAGAGGTGTCAACCAAGGGGTAGATGACCAAATCCCCACTAAAAATTACCTAGAATTCACTTCAATAAAAAACAGATAATTAGATCATATTACAGATATATAGTTCTAAGTTGTTCATCCTTTATATAGTTTAAGTAGTAAACTATCATCAGCTTTCAATTGTGCTATTCTTCTCAAGGATATTATTGCTGTGTGCAATTGGGAGACTCTTAGTGAAGAGAGTAAAGATTTGAGCGGGGATCTAGAGAAGAAGGAGACACAATTGGGGATTGCTGCCAACTGTGTGTTGGACCAAAAGACTGTCACCAGGGAATCTCATCAAAGATCAGGTTAGACAGAATGAGGGAACGAATCCCTAGATCATGACATCTAAAGTATTTTAATTGGGAATACTGTCCAAGAGTTGGGCCAAGATATAAGAATTCATAATTAAAACGGATAATAGTCATCATACTATTATCAACCAATAATCTAATATACTATACAACGCAGACAAAGTGCACAAGAAACCAAACCTGTGCAGTAATAAGTTTATTGGGGTTGTTTGCCAATAATAACCACTCAAGTAAATTTTTACAAGTTGGTGATCACTACAGGGGTAGTTGAGTTAAAGAATATATAAGAATGTCGTACAAAGATGAGTTATGCAAACTGTAGACTGAATTACTCGATGTGAATCAGAATGCCCTAAACTCAGAGGATCACAGGGAATTCGCAGCCTTGGAAGAACGAGTCACCAAGGTGGAGTAAGGGATAGATAATGTTGCAAGTTTTGGGAACAAGTCACTTGGGAAAGTAACTTTGTTTAAGAAGAAAGAAGGGGACCTCATTTGAAAGGTCTTATATTTGAAAACGGAGCAAGAAGCAGATTGCATTCATTTGAGAAATTTCAGCGCAGATATAGAGCAACTGATCAAACTTGTGGAAAAAACTTAAAGCTCACAAATGCGGTTGTGAGCCAGATATGGCAAGTGATGCCAAAGAAAGAAGCCCTTACATGATACTTAGGAAGTCAAATACCCCAAGGAACATGCCGCCCACTTTTGCTGCTATTTTGGAGATGATGCCCGAAGTCACTCCACAAGTTAGCCAAGTGGCCAAACTGAGAGAATCAGCCAGAGATAACTCGGAGGAATTTAAGGCAACACCAAAATTGCCAAAGTTCCATCAGGATAATGCCTCAGCATTTTTCCAACTGTTCAATATGACCATGTATGGCTATGAGAATGTAAAAGGCGTTGACAGTCATAAATTTTCTAGACACTGACTGTCAGAACTTAGTGTTACCTCACCTGGAGGGGAACAGCTGGTCATATGCTGAGGCAAAGGCGGCCATCATGAAAGTGTTAAGAAGTTCGACGCAAATGTCAAAGCGCAAATAGGAATTTATGGGAATCAAGTTCCATAAAATGAGTCTCTAGCAAGCTTTGTGGATCAGCTTTACCAGGAGTCGCAGATCCTGGTCAGAGTGAAAGTACTGGATGATTTTGATGCCAGAATCGCCCTGCAAGCGGCCCCTCAGACCTATCATGATTTGCATTGCATGATGTCTTCCATGTTTGTGACAGAAATAACTATCTTGCAAATGGTAGATATTATAAAGATTTTGGGAGCAACATTTGATGAAAAATAGAAGCTTAAAATCCAATCTGGTGCGCAATCTAAATCCCATGAAGGGAAATGAAGGAGCTAAAGAGATGATCAACTGAACCATGCCAGGGAATAAGACCAAAGAATTCAGACAGTTGAATAAGAAAGATTAAGAAACAGCTGGCCTAAACACCACTGTCTCCTATGGAGCGTATAGTGCGTTGCCACTACAATTTGGGTCATTGGTGGTATCTGCGCCAGCAATAGCTTTGGTCAACCAAAACTATGACATTCTGATTGGAATGGAGTTTCTATACAAATACTGAGTTAAATGTAACTTTGATGATAATACGTTGACCATATTGGGTCCAACGTTATCATTGGTATATCAGAAGGATGGTGAAGCTCCACTGAATCGGAGAAATAACTTCATCAATCTAGTATTCAATGACGGCATTATCCCAATTTGGTACCAACTAGTTGGTAGGAAGTGCCGTGAAATGCTGGCAGAAACCCTAGAGAACTGGGGAATTCCACTGATGTTCAAGAATGAGAAGACCATACCGCCAGGATTGCAGATGATAGTCGACACAGGGTTGGCATTGCAGATACCTGAGCTGTTGTATGTGGAGGTCGGAAGCCCCTGGAAGAAGTCCAGAGTAGAGCCTTAGGTGACTCCTGTAATAATTACATCAGACCATGGAGAAATTTGAGTTCTCCTGGCGAATTTAAGTGAAAAACTGATGAAGATCAAGAGGAATCAGATCTTTGCATTTGTTCATCTGATCCCAATGGCTGAAATGAGGAGATTCCACAATTTTGGGACTCTCAACAAAATGTGATTACTGGCTGGGGTAACTGAAAGCATCAACCTATTGGTTGGTTAAGAGAAGCTTGATGATTTGTCAGAAGGCAAGCAAGAGAAGGTGCTCAAATTATTCCTAAATTATTGGTAAGTGTCACTCAGGATGACCAAAATTTAGGATGCACACAAGATGTGATCCACAAGGTCAACACCGGGGAAAATTTGTTAATAAGGATGAGACCAATCTGACAATCAAAAGCCACTGAAGCAGTAGTGGAGGAAGAAATCAGCAAACTAGTGAAGAATGGGCTTTTAGTTCCATCGTCAAGTCCCTAGGTGAGTCTGATTATAATCATGAAGAAAAAGGATGGCTTCAACCGGGTGGTGATTGACTACCAAAAGCTGAATAAAATTATGAAGAAGGATTCATATCCCCTACCAAGGATCGACAATGTGCTAGACCAATTGGGAGAAGCGAAGTATTTATCCGCTATGGATCTGATCTCAGGATATTGGCAAATCGATTTTCCAAAAGAAGACCAAGAAAAATGCGCTATTATTACTGCACAGGGGCTATACCAACTGATGAGGATGCCTCAGGGTCTATGCAATGCTCCTGCAACGTTCCAGAGGGCATGAATGCTATACTGAGCGACTTGGAGTTGTCATGGATCCTGGTATACCTGGACAATATAAATGTGTTCGGTAGGACATTTACTGATCACCTACACCACTTAGAAGAAGTATTCAAGTGACTGTCCATGGCTAACCTGAAGACTAAGCTGAGGAAGTGCCACTTCTTTAGAAAAGAGTTGGAATATCTGGTATTTGTTATCAACTTCAGTGGATTGCAGCCGCAAGCTCAGAAGATAGAAGCCATAGAACAGATGGCTTTGCTGAAGAGTGTCTGAGACATCCAAGTGTTCCTTGGGATGGTTAAATACTACAGAAGATTTATTTTGGACTTCGCTCAAATAGCCAAGCCATTATTCCATTTATTGAAGGATCCAAAAAAAGGATTCATATGGAATGAAGAAGCCCAGGAATCCTTCAATGAGCTACGCTGGTATTTAATAGATTCTCTGATCCTAAAATATCCAAAATTTCGATCAAGAGTTTATTATACAAACTGATGCTTCATTGATGGCAATCGGCGCTGTACTAAGCCAAGTATATGAACTTGGGGACAAACATCAGGTGGCATATGTGAGCCGGACACTCTTAGCCACTGAGAGGAACTACACTGTAACAGAGCGTGAATGCCTTGTGGTCATTTACACATGTAAGAAGTTTTGGATGCACATCCATGGAATGCACTTTAAAGTGATGGACTACTCTTCATTGCATTGGCTTTTAGAATTTGAGAGAGCCAGAAGGATGACTGGCCCAATGGGCACTTAAGCTCCAGGCTTATGTTTATGAGATTGCCCACTAAGTGGGGACTTCTCACCAGAATGCAGATGGCTTATCATAGTTGCCAATGGTCCAGATGGTATACACGCAGATGGATGAGCTATTCCAGATAATGGTCGACGGAAAAATCAGAAACCTGCCCTGAGATATCAAGGTGCACTTTGGAAAGCGATGGAAAACACCAAGACCATGGATGGACAAGTATTTAAGATGATTAACAGGAAGCGGATATTATTACCAAAGCCATCAGAAAGAGCAGCTATCGTGCAAGCAGCTCACAAGGTTGTTGGGCATGGAGGTCTGAGGAAAACAACCAATCATATTCGCCAGTACTACTACTGGAATTTATCAACTATGATGTCGTAGATTATCTAGCTTGCTGCGTGGAGTGCCAGCTGCACAAACCACATAAGAATACAACTGGATACTGACTGGTCTGCCCTGGATTTGCCTGGCACATGGTGTCCATTGACGTAATGGGACCGTTGATGATGAGCACAGGGGGAGTCAAGTACATTATAGTTGCCATAGACTATCTGATGAGATGGGTCGAGATGAAGGACCTAACAAAAGTAGATGCTATCAGCACCGCGAGGTTCATCCTGGATCAAGTAGTATTTCAACATGGAAGTCTGCAGGTCCTGCTTAGCAATAATGGGACAAAATTCAAGTCTCATGTGATCCCAAGATTGAATGAGATAATGGGGATCAGAGAGTTATGTCAGTACCCTACCATCCAGAGATGAATGGACTGGTAGGATGGGTGAATGGAACGCTGGCCGTGATGCTGAGGAAGCTGGTCTCAGGAAGAACTTCCGTGTAGGGAACATACCTGAGTTCAGTGACATTCACCTACAATATCATTCATCATACAGCAACTGGAAAAATGCCATTTGAGTTGTTGTATGGGAGAAAGGCCGCGTTGCCACTGATTTTATATTCAGTGGTGGAACCAACGTCAGGGATGAGTGCTGAACAGTACTTGAACTGACTGACAAATATCCTTATTAATATGCAATCACAAGCATTAAATACTATGTTGAAGAAAAGGATACGAGTAAAATTGATGGACTATAAGGGCTGACCAGCCTTAGCAAAACATCGAATAGGCGAAAGAGTAGCCTATTGCAATATGCATGGTTTTGAAAGAAGAAACAAACTAGATGCATTGTGGTCAGGGCTGTATGAAGTTATCGCAAAAATGGCAACTGATGCCTATTCCATCAGAATCTCTTGGATGGAAGAGTAGTGAATCAAGTCCATGCTAAGTATTTGAAGTGATAGATCAATGAAAAGATGAAAAGAGTTTCTGAAGGACCAATGAACCATTAAGTTGGTCATGTCTTGATGATTAGGTCAAGTCCGAAAAAAGGACCTCTGAACTAATCTAGATAGTTAAGTCTGATAAAGGACCTCTGAACCATAGAAAACTGGCAGTATTAAGTACCCATGACCCAGTTTGGGGGAAAAATAAAAAGATGGACCGCTGAACTGAAACAAAGTCAAGTCCCATGGAAAAAAAGAAGAATAAAAAATAAAAAATTGATAAAAGATATGGGAAAAAAGATTATAAACTACACAGAAAAGAACCAATTTAATTTTATAATTTTTATTTTTATTAATTGTCCTCAATATGGGGATGATTCCGTCTATGTCGCCTCTTGGGGAGGGAGGATGGAACATGGTAGGAATGAACAGTCCATCGAAATTGATGTGAGATTGGATGCTAGTGAGGGCTAGACCTACACAAAACCACATTCTTTGAGCGGATGTAGAGCCCTTCAAGAAAGTGACTAGGGGAAGGAAAGTTTAAATGTCAGAAGAAGCTATTGCAAAACCCCATAGTGGGGAGGAAAGTAACAGTATAAAAAAGAGGCAGTCAGTAAATAACAACAAGTAATCCCAATATGGTACCAGAGCCAGATGATTAGTCTTGAGCACCTGATGATGGGCTTCATCAAGAACACTGGACATATGGGCCTGCAGCAAACAAGGGATGCTTGATGGGGTTTCCAAATCATGCCCCCTACTAAAGCCATCAGCAGAAGATACTGATGGGAAGCGACGGCGAGGAGATAGTCATACAGGGAGGAAATGGCATCCTGCAAGCGATGAATATGGGCTTCTTGGAAGTTGAAGCTGAAGGAGCAGTGAAACCCAGGAGAGGCTGGAAGCTTCGTGGACCAACTTTAAAGAACTTGGCTGGCAAAGCGAAGAGCATAAGTGGCAGAATCCTGATCCAGGATGTTATCAAGATCAGAGGGATTCAGCGCTAGGGACAAAGCCTCAGTGACTTGGGCCCAAAGTTCAGAATAGGGAGATTGAAATTAATACTGTTACTGATGGTGAGCTTGGTAGCCAGAACAGCGGGTTTGTAATATTGGCCAAGTTGGAAGAGGAACTCAGGAAGCAGGTCTGACCCAGCAAGAAATGAGCGATCAAGAGCAAATGGCATAATCTTTAGAGCATCCATGACGATAGTCAGTGCATCATCAAAAGGAGCCAAATCCAGGAGAGTTTCAAAATCCAACTCTGGAATTGATGATAGAGAAAGAATTGGCTGAGAGTTATTAAAAATGATTGTAAGCCTGGTTTTGGAGGGATTGGTTACCGTTTCTGGTAATTCAATGATAGACTAGCCACTGGTGCCAGACTAGGCATATGAGTCCTGGAAGGACCATAGAAGAGGTTCCGAAGTGCATCCTGACTCATCTGCTGGAAGAGCCAGAGGTCTTGATCAGACAAACTATTCAGAAGCTGCTGGTATCATGAC
This sequence comes from Massospora cicadina, assembly GCA_022478985.1. Lineage (NCBI taxonomy): Eukaryota > Fungi > Entomophthoromycota > Entomophthoromycetes > Entomophthorales > Entomophthoraceae > Massospora > Massospora cicadina. The sequence continues at coordinate 46,882 of JAKSZP010018566.1, forward strand.
TTGGAATTTGACATACGAGCTGGATGAGAGGGGGGTGTCAAACTTATATGGAAGTCAACATTATGCACTCTATAATCCATTAAGCTCCAATTTTGGAAAAATTAATCTCAAAATTAATGGTATAAGCTCTCCAAGAGAAGAATTAGGAATGAATTGAGCCAAGAGGTTATGTGAGAAATAACAAGGGCGAATAAAAATAAGTATTCTTAATTGGGCCACAAAACAAACATCGATGGCAAGAGTCTCCTGTCTAGGATGAGGAGAAAATTACGAAAGCAAGGACGCCATACCAATAATCCTAAATATGACAGAGAGTCATATGCCCTGACGGGGGAAACCCAGCTCCTGGTACTAATATTGTCATGAGTAAATTGATCAGCTTAGCATGGCATTAGATCATGAGGACTGCACTCTGAGAATGCAGTAGTGAGGAGGAAGAGGAAGAGCGCCTCATGCTGAAGGTTGTCCTGAGCAGCGTTGAGTATTGACAAGATACTCTACTTGAGCCAATGAAGTATTCGACTGAGTGTCCAAAGTGGTGATCTCAAGCCTCTGGCCTTTTCTCGCTGGAAATCTAGGCAATAAGGGGGATATGTTGGGATTTTTGCCCATGTTCCCAGCCTTCTAGATTACCAGGAATCGCTAGGGGATAATTTCCTAAGGTGAAGTGAATTGGAAATCAGTTTGGCCCAAGTTTTGGAGTAACTACATTTGGGGTATTTTGGGATATTTGACTGGTCATATCCATCAGGGATCAATCCAGATGAATACTTAAGATCTCATTGGGTGGAGTTGCTGACAAAATAGGGGCATCTGATAGTGATTAACTATCAGGTATACCAATTGGGATTGGTCAGGTTTCATCACTGACTGGTTGGGAATGAATAGAAAGTTGCAAGGCATGTGATGCCACCTTCAACTAGAGAATTAATCAGTTGGTGCGTGACCTGCCTTAATGGGTAATAAGTCCCATTACCTAAGCCAGTTGCTAGCCAATTATGGTTGGTTCACTTGGATTGAGAGGAAAACGTTAGGGACACGTTTTACAACTCTTTCTGTTTAGGTCTCGAGGATTTCCAAAAACGGAATTTTAGCCAGGATGGGGAAGACCATTGCTGTCAAGATGAGGATGGGTGATTCAATGGCAACGGCTGCCGTTTCATTGAAGAGGTGTCAACCAAGGTTAGACAATTAAATCCCCACTATAAATTCCCTAGAATACACTTCTAATAAAAAACAGATAATTAGATCATATTACAGATATATAGTTCTAAGTTGTTCACTCTGTATATAGTTTAAGTAGTAAACTATCATCAGCTTTCTTTTGTGCTATTCTTCTCAAGGATATTATTGCTGTGTGTGATAATTGGGAGAATCTTAGTGAAAAGAGTAAAGATCTGAGCGGGGATCTAGAGAAGAAGGAGACACAATCAGGGATTGCTGCTGACTGTGTGTTGGACCAAAGAGACTGTCACCAGGGAATCTCATCAAATATTGGGTTAGACAGAATGAGGGAACGAATCCCTAGATCATGAAATCTCAAGTGTTTTAATTGGGAATACTGGCCGAGCGTTGAGCTGAGATATAAGAATTCATACTCAACTACAGATAATAGTCTTCATACTACTATCAACTGATAACTTAATATACTATACAACGTAGACAAAGTGAACAAAAAACCAAACCTGTGCAGTAAAAAGATTACTATTGTTGTTTGCCAATAATAACCACTCAAGTAAAATTTTATAGTAGGTAGCCTCCACAGAAGGCTTTAGCAACGGGATAAGACTGCGAGGGTAAATATTGTGCCAGTGTAGAAAATCTCACTGAAAGTTGGCTTCCAGCCAAAGGAACAACAAACTTGTGACCATTCTTCAAAGTGAGTGTTAAGGTATTTTCTTTCAAGTTAGTTCTGACATCAAACTTTCGCCACCACTCTACACTCAAAATAATGGGGTACAAGAGGTTTTGATAGCTTGCATATGGTCAGAAAAATGGTAGTTGCCAACTTGATAGTCCAATAAACCCTTATTTTCAGCGTGGGAATACCCTGGGAAGCCTATTCTTAACATACCACCTGGCACGTAACTCAGCTCAAGGTATTCGGCTAGGTTTTGGTCCATAAAATTTTCAGAGGCTCCAGTATCCACCAAAATATTGTTGCTGAATTTCCCTAATGGGGATGCAAGGGGAGCAATCAGTAGAAAATAACCTGAATGATTTTTATTAAAAGCGGGAAACGCCAGCACTGCACCATCAAACTCTTCTTCAGGTTCTACCATTTCCCTAGGGTACGTTTTTGAACAATAGAATGGGGAGGGATAATTGGCCACTCTTACTGCTGAGACCACATATCCCATCATATTTTCTGCAGGTGCATAAACATTTTCATATTGTAAAATTAATTTCTTTTCCACCTCCTGAATTCTGCGGATCATGGTAGGGTACAGGAGGGGATTCTCAGGCTTGATTCCATATACTGGAATGGGTTTTTTGTCAAAGCCATAAGAGAAGAGACCTAGATCAGTAGTATATGGGGTAATCTCGTTATAAAACGCGTTTTGAAACAAGAAAAAATCCATGCCCTTTTCAGCGATGGATTGCAAGATGTTATCCAAGGCCAACACTACCAGGCCCTTCAGCGGTGATCATACCTAAACAATTGAATGAAGTTTCAAGGAAAAATGATTATTTAATGTCAATTTTGTTAAATTTGCAGAAAGTTGGGGAATTACAACTTGCGGATCACAAAGCATCTTTATCCAACTGGTATGGGCAAGAAGGGTGAGTACTTTAAAGTTGGTGATAGTGAGAATAACGCCTGAATGCTCCAACTCTTGGCAAAATGAAAAGACAGGGGTGAGCCCCAACGTGCCCGTGGCCACCAGCTGGTGCACACCATGTGCACTTCACAAAATTCTCACATAGAAAAAGTTTGTGCCTATAAAATAAAGGGGTTGGTCGACTATGTAAGGAGAGTGTCTATAATACTCCCGTTCCCAGCGTGGAGGTGCACGGTGCACAGGGCCAACGCCAAGGAACAAATAGCTAGTACAAAAGTTACTAGAGCCCAGCAGAGGGTGTTTGAGCAATAATAACTTAGATCAAGGAAGGTTATCATTAGAGAGAAGAATAAATAGGAGTAACGTGGTGCACTGAATGGGAAGGAATAGGCAACCTAGGTTGGAGGGAACCTGGGCGGCCTAACGGTGCATGGGAGGTTAGATTTAGCATACTTAAAATTACATGATTAATGTTGCGCGAGACCTCCTTGAAGAGGTCTGCGCACAGGATTGTCCAAGATAGCATAAATTTAAAACGGTCTACTAAACGAGGGGTTTTATTGTATGTGAGAAGTTAACCAATGGGAAGGATTGATCTTGACATGAGGAATTTAAGGGATTTTGGGAAATGATCAATTGAGGGAAGTGGGTCTAAGCCAAGGCGCACCAATAGGTGCACTCTTCCATCAGGCAAGATGCTGTATTTGGTAATTGACTGAACTTGTGTAATTGATTGTAAAAGCGGCTGACCCTAGCTGAAAAGTTTGAAACCCAAATGGGTTTGAGACCCCGTTCTCCTAAAACCCAAAGCAAACCATCTTATATTAATGAAAAGCTGGTTTGTTTTAACTCACCTGCTGTTATGCAGGGCCAAACTTCTCCAGAATCCCTGAGACCAACCTGGGCATAACTCGCCTCCACCCAGCGTTGATCCAAGGTAAATTTGAGATCAGGGAGGCCAGCTAACTTCACCTTCTTGGCCTCCTGGTATGCAGCTTTGTCTCTTGGATTTGTCCCCATAATTATGTCATTTTCCAGCCATGACACATGGCCTACTGGTGGAGATAAACTCAGATTGCAGCATAATACATATCAAAATTTTGGTTGAATTTGCTCAGAAATTTGAAGATTTACATGTGTAGGTATTTGACGTACATCCCCAAAATTTAAAGAACAGATGGAAAGGTTAAACCAGATATTAGAACAACACCTTAGATGCTACGTTTCAAATGGCTTGACAACTGAGTCGATTGGGTCAGATTGGCCCAGTTTACCTATTTATACCACTATCAGTTGTCAATGGGGATGACACCATTTTTTGCAAAGCATAGATCAAATCTGGCGTTGGATGGGGGTTGAGAGGTGGAGTAGCCAGGGGCGGACGAATTATCCCACAAGATGATGGACATCAGAAAACTTTATGAGGTAACCTGGAGCATGCCACGGTGCAGCAGAAGTGATAAACAGACTAACAAAGGGTGATGGACCCATTATTTACTAGCTGGAGATTGATTGTTGGTGGCGGCAAAAATTTATGCCATACCTGTAAACAACCAGAAGCTTGGGCCAAAGATTTTGGGTCCGTATAAAGTGATTTGGGTATAAAAAAGGTCACGTTTGAAGTTAAACCTTCTGGAAGGGTTGAAGGCCCATCAGGGCATCCATGGCTCACGACTTTGGTAGTTCTTATGGTGAGTACTGGAGCGGCCTGGACCATTGAGCCCAAAGGAGGAGAATAACCAGGAGAACAAGGTTGAGTGGATCATGAATGAGCAAAGGGTGAGAGGACAGCGGCATTTTTGGTAAAGTGGAGAGAGTATCTGGTGGAGGAAGTGACCTGGCAGATGTCAGAAGAATGTACGCATTGCCCAGAAAAGTTCTGACAGTTCTTGGCTTCACAGGGGGTGTTGTGACGGATCAGGACCAGACTGATCTTCACACATTCCTAATTGAAGAATTTTGGATTCCGCTGCAAATCTGAAGGTCAAGTTAGATGATTCTGGGCCAAAATAGGAACGGATTAGAACTAGAGTCATAGGTAAGGATTCAGAGGATTTGGGAACAGGGGCTGATCTGGCGTAATGCATGACCTGTGTCCAAAATCTTCCAAATTATGATTCATTGGGATGCAGTTCTGTCGCGCACAATGTTCTGGTTGTCACTCAAAAGCTTAGGGTAAATGAGTCTATTTATTTAGGGTTTGCTATGCTATAAAAAAGGAAAATGATAATTGGTAATTCAGTTTCTTTAGTGAGAAAATTATAATAAAGATCGGTAGAATATTTGCTAACTAAGATTTCTTAAGTTTAATAGAAATCATTATCCAAAACCAAAACTGGATAAATGAGCTTGACTTGTGAGCTTACCCAGGTGTTGGCCTCATTCTCAGCTCTATCATGGATTCAAATGCTACTGCTCACATGTAACATCGCTAGAACTGTAGTCTGAGATTACATCATGACCTCCAGTAATGGCCTGTAGGTTCTTGGCTGGATATTATCAGGTTGTCAGTTATCTGGTTGGTGATATGGCTCATACTTCCCAACATTTTCATTGCATATCAACACAAACTCACCCGTTAAAAAAGTAAAAATTTAAAACAACTATCTTTCAACTCAAATTTGGCAAAAAATTCTGACCTTCAAAAGAGTTTTCCAAAAAATGGGGAAAACACCAATGGACCAAAATGGCTTTTAATACACCGCGTATCACTTGTTACAGATGTGGAAATAACAGATATTATGCTGCTCATTGCTGAAGTAAGAAACCAAAGGATCAGTTGAACTTCACCCAGGAGAAAGATGCCTATGAGGAGCCAGGAAAAGGCCCTATGGTCTAGATGAGTAATGATCTAGATTAGCAGGTTGCCCAGATCCACCAGACAAGCTCCAAAAATTGATATCACTGACCTGTTTACTGATAACGTGCTTACAATTCTTCCAAGAAGAGCACTTGTCCAAATATTAATGTGATAACTCGAGAAAAAGCAAAGGCAATCAATCTTTGAATTATATCAGAGGTTGCTTGACCTTATGCTCACCAACTATTAGAAAAGGCCCAAAATGCTGACAATGAAGACAAATCGCTAAAACAAATTTTTGGAAGATGCTAACGTCTCAATTCCTATTGCTACTATTAAGGATTCATTTTCTTATATATATGCTCAAATTGTACACACCCTGATATGGCAACTGATGCCGCTATACATTTAGTAAACCATATTTCTTAATACTATGAGTGTAAATATGCTGACATCTTGGTTAACCAAGTAGAAGTAAGGGCTATTTTTGATAGTGGTTAAATAGGAATCAATTCTATCAATCTGGTAAAATTAAATTTTTTTCGGATATAGCATATCAAAAGCAGTATGGGACATCTGGGCCTAACCCTACTACTTCCTGTGGGGCTTATAGTGCCTTACCCTTCATTTTGGATCTCTAGCCATGTATGAGCTGGCGATCAATCTACCTAATTAAAATCATGATATTCTCATCAACATTGAATTCATGTGAAAGTATGTAGTAAAATGTGACTTTGAGGAGAATAATCTGACGATCTTTGGCCAGACACTACCATTTGTTTATCATTGAAAGGGGATACTCCCATCAACACGAAAAATAACTTTATAAACTTGATTTATAAGGATGACATCATTCCAGTTGTTTATAAACTAGTTGGAAAAAAGATCCAGCTGCTACCAAACAGCGTGAGCAAAAACCAAGGGACTCTAAACTGAGATAAAATGGAATTGACCATACTGCCTGAGATGCAGAAAGTGGTCTATACTGAAATGACTCTGAAAATTTCCAAGCAAGTATATGTCAAAATTAAGGCTCCCTGGCAAAGATCAAGAATTGAGCCTTAAATAGCTCCAGAGATCCTAGTTCCTGGTCTGTGGAGATTATTATCCTAATAACCAATCTTGAAATATGCTAAGTGAAATTTAAGCAAAATTAAGTAATTGAGACGCCCAGTTGATCTTATAACATAGCTACATTCTTTCTACGAATTTGGGGATCTAAATGAAATAAGATTACCAGATTTAACAAGATGTATTCATATGTTAATCGTAAGGGGACAACTATCAGGATTAACTAAAGATCAGCAAATGAAGTATTGAATCTATTCAAATGATACTGAACTATATTTGTGCAAAAAACCACAATTTGGGGTGCGCAGAAAACGTACTGCATCAAATTGATACTAGAGAAGCTGCACCAATTAGAATGAAACCTATCTGGAGATCCAGAGCAGCTGAGGCAGTATTTTCTGAAGAAATAGAGAAGTTGTTTGAGCATGGATTGCTTGTGCCTTCATCCAATCAGTGGGCTAGAAAAGTATTAATTGTCAAAAGAAGTATGGTTCAAACAGAGTTGTAATTGACTATTGCCATCTTTTTAAAATCATGAAAAAGGCTTCTTAGCTCTTTCGCAAAAGATAATGCATTGTGTCATTAGGATGGCAAAAAAATTTTGTTAATGGACCTCATCTCAGGATATTGGCAGATTGATATGTCACCCAAAGACAAGGAGAAGTGTGCCATAATATTGGCACAAAGGCATTACCAACCTATGAGGAAGCCTCAAGGCTTGTGTAACGCCCCCACAACTTTTCAATTGGGCTATAGATACTATTTTATGAGACTTTCATTGTCCTGTATTATAGTCTATCTAGACAACATTAATGTATTAAGTCAAATATTCATGGAGAACTTGCAACATTTAGAAAAAGTATTCAATAGACTAGCCAATGCAATTGCAAAAGCAAAACCCCAAAAATGTAATTTCTTTAAGGAGGATGGAGTATATTTAGGATTTGTTATGACTGGAGATAGATTACAACCTCAAAATAATAAATGAAGCTTTAGAGCACATGTCATCACCAAAGAGTGTTTTTAGTATCTAAGTATTTTTGGTAATGGTCAGTTATTATCGCCATTTAATTTTAGGACTTTGTAAAAAGTAGTGTATTTATTATTCCATCTGTTTAAGTATCCAAAGAAGGGTTCAAATGGAATGAGATGGCCCAAGGGGCATTTGACAAATTACACAATACTTGAAGACAAGCCCAATACTTAAATATCCAAATTTCAATCACCCGTTTATTATAAAATCAGATGCATCGCTATGGTAATAGGTGTCATACTTAGTCAAGTAAACTAACAAGGCGAAGAGCAACCAGTGGCCTATGGCAGCCATACCTTAAAGAAGGCTGAAAGGAACTAGACAGTAACTGAGCATAAATGCCTTGCAGTTATCTACGCTTGCAAGCAATTTCATGCTTATATTCATAGGATGAATTTCAAGGCTTAACAGATCATGCATCTCTCCATTGGTTGCATAACTTGAGAACCTGAGGGGAGAATAGCACGATGGGCCTTAAAATTACAAACCTATGACTATGGAATTGAACATTGTGCTTGGGATAAAAACCAAAAGCTGATGCATTATCCAGAATGCTGGCAATTCTTACAGTACAAGATCGTGCAGATGACCTATTTGAGAGAATAGTGAAATGAGAATTAGAAGACAAGCCACCAGAAGTTTAGATGGCGCTACAAAAAGCCATGAAAAAACAGAACAAAATAATGGGCAGTAATAAAAACTAGTGAATAATAAAAGGCTTCTGTCACAAAACCATCTTATTGAACGGAATATTTCGTGCTACTCACAAAGTCATCAGCCATGGTGGCCTTGTTAAAACTTATGAGCACATTTGACAAGGATTTCTATTGGGAATCGTTATACTATGGTAAAGTGGAATTCCTTTCCAGTTGTTTGAAAGCCAGCTCCATAAGCCACACAAAAATGTGGCAAGATATCAGTTAGTGCGACCAGGGTTCACCTGACATACAGTATCAATTGAAGTTATTGGACCTCTAAGTACAGGCACTAGAGGAATGAAATATATTTGTCACGATCAATCACCTGACATGATGGATTGAAACTAAAGCTATGGTACAGGTTGATGTAATGAATAGCGTGCAATTTATTTCTGGATCAAGTGATATATCAGCATTGCTGCCCTTAAGTGATCCTGAATTATAATAAACGAACTTTACTTCCTTTGTCATACCCTAATTGAACGGGCTGATGGGTATCATAGGAGATGTATCAGTCCCATATTGGACAGAAATGAATGACTGGTTGAGAGAGTGAACGCTACCTTAGCCGCTATGCTACAGAAGCTGGTTGCAGGGAAAGTATGTTTGGGCTTTGTACTTAAGTTTATGACATTTGCCTGCAATATTAGCTATCATTCCCCAACAGGGAAAACACCCTTTGAATTGCTCTATGGCTGAAAAGTCGCCTTACCACCAAATTTATACTCAGCCTTGGAGTTAAGTTTTGGTATGAGTCCTAAAAATGTTTAAAATAACTAGCCAACAATATGATTGATTTAAAATCTCAAGTGTTTTGATGAATCCTTAGTAAAAGAATCAGACTAAAATGTACAATGATAAGAAATGACCACCCAAAAGAATTTGAAATTGGGGTAAATTATGCTACTGTGATACACATGGATTCAGCTGCTGAAACAATCTGGATGCCTTATGGACTGGTCCCTTTAAAGTAATCTCAAAATCAGCAACAGATGCCTATATAATCAAAAATGTCCTTGTGGTCCTAAAGTTAACTGAGTTCATAGCAAATCATTAAAAAATTGGTACTAAAAATATTTATACAAAACTTTTCTTTCTCGTTGCAAACACTTTTGCAACCCATTCAATTCAAGACTAAATCTAGTTTGATAATCTCATAGAGGGGATTAGTCTGCGCCCATGTCTGGGAGCAGTTGGGCAAGCAAGGCAAGAGGAGCAGGCGGAAGGCCCGCGGCCTCTAACGTTCAAAAACGCCCCGGAGAATCTGGCAAAATAGTAAAATAAACTAAAAAAACCGGCGGTCACAATTTCCCTGGAGATACTCGCGTGGCAAGCACGATGCAACCAGTACATCAACACGCCACATTCCCAGCCACTTTCATTGGTGGAATTTGGAGTCAGTGTGTATTTGGACATCCAAAAAATGGCCCTATGAGAAAAATTTTGTGAAGATGTACACAAAATTTTCCCGACTGTGGTGTACTTTGCACCTCACTCCATGTCACACGGTTGGCTGGACCTAGGTTTTGAAAGCAAAATAGCAGCAGACAAGGCTGCAGCAGTGCGCATAGTGGTTGACCTCCTCAAAGGGCAACGGGTCATCGAAACTAAACGCACCAGATGGACAAAATCAAACCAAATTTTCCTCACATTTGACTTTTTGCCTACTACGGTAAATTGTGATATTTTATAGCAACACCTGAAAGATGGTCTCACTATATATGGCGAAATACAATCTTTCAAAATGCAACATTTCATGCTGATGCCACACCTGTGCACCAGCAAAGCCATCGCAGTTCTGACCTCAACTGAGGAGATTGTGAAGGACCTAACCCAGATCCAGCACTCCACCTTTATTGACATCGCAGGGCACACCACCCACCCATTCTGGGTAACCGTGGACAGCGCGCCCCCCATTTGCACCCACTGTGATGCGTTCAGCCATAAGGCGCACGCATGCCCCATCAAAGAGGGCGTCACATTCCAAGAGTACCCCTCGGCGGCCATGGCCAGCAGAGAGGCGCACTACAAACCAACTGCAAGCACCAAGGAGGCTTTCCCATGGGGAGCACAAGGCTGCTACCTATTGGTAAAGCCCATCTCCCCGCAGGAGTGGAAGAAGGCCAAGCAGGCCCATAGGACTGCAGCCAAGGAAGCGGCCAAGGCCACCACCACCATCCCACACTCACAACACCAGGAGGACATGGAGACCTTCGCAGCAGAAGCAACTCGGGAATCCATCACCCAATCAGATTGGGAGGCCCATGCCAAATGGGCCACTCAATCTGAGGATCCGATGGGAGATTTGATCTCACCCAATCGCTGCACCCAAGCCCCGGTCAAAACTGACTTGGGACCTATCCCAACCAAAAAAATTTTTTTTGCCCCACTCAACGGTGCACCAAACTTATCCGCACCGCAAAAAATTCGTCCAACGTCAGGAAACAAAATGCGAAGGCCAAAGCCAATGCAACTCTTTCCACAAAGATTAACAAAAACCCCAATAGCGTTGCTGCTAATACCCGCGCTGCTGTGAAAGCCCGTGGGGACCTGGAAGAGGCTGGTGGGCCCGGGGGCCCACCCCTCACACCTAAGGTGCAATGGGGGAAACCTTACTCTAGGGATGCTGAATATCGCCGGACTCAAGGCCTCCCCATCCCAGGCTAGGAAACTGAGTTTTTTACAAAACAATTTACCTGTGGATATCCTGGCCATCCAGGAGTCCCACTGTCCACAAGGTTCTGAGGAAGCTTGGAAAACAATGTGCCTACCATCCCTATCCTTTTGGTTGAAGCACTGTGGAGTGCTAATTCAGAAAAACAATTTTTTCAAATTTACATCTTCAGAAACATTCCTAAATGGCCAAGTGCTCGTTGTCACCTTCTCATGGGCTGATGTTACACACACAATCATCAACATTTACGCCTCAAACAGTGCACATGAGCGTTGGGAATTATTCTCGTCGGTCAAATCCCTCCTGCTACCCCCCAATTCTTTCCTAATTGGCAACATGAACTGTTGGCTAACCTCACCAACGGACTGGTGGCTGCCCTCACCCCACGCCCCACAGGGTCACATAGAACTACGCGTTCTAAAAGCCACCCTTGGGTTAATGGATGCGCTGCTGCAACATGCCCCACTGCTCAAAAATATGACGCGTCCCCACGTCCACAATGGCCAATTAAGGTCCATGACCCGCATCGACCTTATTCTAGCACCAGCAAAATTCCAACCCCACATCTCCCACTTCAAAACAACAAAAATGGAATTCTCTGACCACCAACTGGTCTCGATAACATACCACTTACCCGTCACAGTTGCAAAGGCCCCACATTGGTACAAAATCTGCCCCCCAGAGCTCGCGTCGCCAGGATTTTCCACATGGGTGGAAGAGGCAACTTTGGCAAAATCGTTTGTTGCACCGTTTTGTGCGGACCCCATTTCCACATGGGCAACTTTCAAAGAAGAAACCATCTGCCACTATCGTCATCTCTCATCCAGATGCTTATGAGCCACATCGGCAGTTATATCGCGTGCACTGGTGGAATTGGCCCACTTGGAGTCCAACATTCCAGCCTCAGGATATAGCCCTGCATGGGGCTGGAAGTGGGCGGAGGCAGCCACCCACCTCAACACACTTGAAAGGCAACACAAACATCGGGTTTGTGTCCAATACAGGGCCACACGCATCACTAAAGGCAACAAGTGCACCGCATACTTCTTCAAAAATTTTTTTGCACCATGCCAGAGCGTGGCCTGCACACAGGTGTGAAGATTGAATAATTCTATTGTGGACACACTGGCCGAAGTGGCAATCAAAATGCAAAGATATTACTCTGAGTTATACCGAGCTGAACCAATTCAGCCAGCCAAAATGGCGGAATTTCTCGACTGAGCTCATATCTGCACCATTTTCTGATACCCAGAAATAATGAATTTAATTACTCCGAACGAATTATGGACTACCATTTGCAGTGCGCCAAACTGAAAATGCCCAGGCCCTGATGGCATTCCATATGAGTTCTACAAAAAATATTTTAAATATATATCCCCATTGCTGCTAGCCTCACTCAACCAAAGCCTGTTGGAAACGCGCCTCCTACCAGGAGGACATGAGGCCTTTACGGTCACACTCTTCAAGAAAGGGGATAGGCTAGACTTAGCCAACTGGCGCCCCATTTCTCTAACAAACACAGACACCAAAATTTTAACCAAAATCATGGCTAACCGTTTGGGACTGTAGCATCTGCCACCATCTCCCCAGAACAATTTGGTTTCATCCCCAGAAGGTCGATTTGGGATAACGTGCACTCTGTGGCTAATGTGTGTCAGTCCACAGCCTCTGGGGCACTTGTATTCTTGGACCAACAAAAGGCCTATGATAGAGTAAACTGGGAATACCTTAGGGCCTGCCTCCAACAATTCCGCCTACCTCCCCGCTTCATTAACTGGGTGATGCTGCTCACAGAATCTGCAACATTGGCAGTGCGCAGCCCAGGTTTCCTAACAGAAGTAGTCCATCCTTAAAGGGGCCTGCGACAAGGGGACCCCCTCAGCCCACTCTTATACAACTTCAGCCTTGACCCACTACTGCGAAAATGTGAATGCCCAACTCACTGGGGTCCATGTGCTAGGCCAAACCCCAGTCAAGATGATGGCATTTGCAGATGATTGCGTGGTGGGGGTGTCTAATAACAAAGATGCATGCGGATTGAAGCCCTCATCCAGGAATATTCCCAGGTAAGTAATGCGGCACTGAACGCCTCCAAAACCGAAATCATCCTCCTTGGTCAGTTTCAGAACTGCTGGGCCCCAGCAAGTAGTGCCCAACCCGGCCCATCTGCTCGCCCACGTCCACGCCTTACTAACTCAAAACACACCGCTCCACTGGTGCTCCCCTTTGTGCCACGACCTACCATAGGACCGGTACGCCATCTGGGCGTGTGGATGGAGGCAGGTGGATACGCGTCAGCAGTAATGGAGTGCCATATACTGGACAACGTGACGAAGCGAATTGCCTCTCTCAGAGCCCACCCTACTACCCTCACTGGCAGGGTTGTTCTTGCCAACTCTATACTCCTATCCAAAGTCTGGTTCGGAGCCCACGCCATCCCCTTCTCCCCAAGCTTCTTCAAATCCCTGTATGCTTTGCTACAAGGTTGGCTTTGGTCAGGCCGCACTCCACCAGTACGGCTAGAGGTCATGTTTGGCCCTCATCATCATGGTGGCATGGGCCTACTTGACTTCAAAGCCCATGCCGCCAAGATCCTGGGCACCTGGATTGCGGCCATCACTGCTCCTACACTCCCATACCAACACTGGTCCCGCGCGGCCTGCTCAAACTTCTCCTGAGCCTTAGGCCTCAACAATCCATCAAACCGCCACTCCCTGATGAAATACCTCGCATCACACACATCGGCCACAGGTCCTCACGGGACCAAAACCCACTACAAACGAATCCTACTCTCCATGCGAAGCGCAGAGTGGAGAAAAGTATTAGTGGACATACAACCCGAAGAGGCCACCCCTCTCCTCAGTTCACACAAGAGGTACAGGGGCTACCCATCCATGATGGCGTGATCCCCATTCGACCCCAAGTCCTATCCAGGGTGGACTACCTGGACATGATGGACATCCCTTATTCCACTGAGACCCAAAAGACTATCTGGAAATATGCACACCATCCTCTGTTGCAGCCTTAAGTCCGCTCCCATGTGTGGCGCTGCCTGAGGCAGGTGTATCGTACAGCTGAGCGCTCTAATGCTTTACACTCATCCTGTGTCGTGTGGCCAGTATGGAACGCTGTTTCACCACGTGGAGAAGTGCCCCACCTCTAAAGTAATATGGCGCGAAGTCCAACGTCTGCTAGGCCAGGATCAAACACATCCCTTCAGTCTGTCAAGAGATATGTTTGCTTCATCAATGGCCTCCCCCTCTCACCCTCCCTCCGTGCTCTGGTGGTTGCAATCGCCATGTGGACTATCCACACGATTGTCTTGGATGCCATCGCTGGATCCATCCCCACCCTCCCTGAAGCTGTCCACAGATTCTGGTCTCATTTGGTGGATCACTTTCAAGCGTGGATGTTTGGATATCTCCCACCGCGTCGCTGACAGCTGGTCTCCTCCTGGTTCCCAGTCTGGTTCATCAAATCAGAACCCTTCCTCCACACGTGCTCAATAGTGGCTACGTCCCCTACACACGTTCCCTCCCCTTCCCATAAGTGGCGTTCCCGCTGGCAACAAGAGATAGCATCGCTTCTCTGGGGTGCCTCCCCTGGTACTAAGTTTTGTCTCATCTGAGTCATATTTGGAAGTGTCCGTCCCATAGTCAGCCTTCCCTGCAATAAATTTAAAATTTAAAAATATTTATACAAAAATTATAGAAGATAAAAACATCAACAAGAACATATAAAAGAGAAAAAATGGAAAGCACTATTAAAAATAAATTTTTATTTTTGCTGTGTTCAAATCATCTGGCGGTGTCTCCTATTATCAGTCAGCAGGGCCAGCTCAAGTTGCAACTGGGTCCGCCAGAAGCAGTCATGAGGCTCTAATGTATTTCAGTAGTATCAGGAAGGGCTGACACTAGATCTCCCATTTGTAGTCCCTGGAAATGAAGAAGATCTGCTCTGATTGCAAATGTAGAGCTTACCGGTGGAGTACAGGGTTTTTCATGTGTATTGTCAGCGATGATGCCCAAAGTAGTTGTGGTATGGAAAGAGGCCATAGGGCCGCTCTCTACAGAGTTGGCAGTGAAAAATTGACCACTGAACTAATGAGGCGTTTAGTATGAAGGAAGGAACTATGAACCAGACTTATTAGTTAAGTTTCAAGAAGAAGTAATTGCCTCTGAAAAACTGTCTTGCTGGATAATCTGGTCAAGCGGGGGGATGTTTTGGAATTTTGGTTGATCGCATTATCCATCTCGCTTGCAGATTAAGCATTTTGAAGATTGTTAATAAACAATCTATTGTTGGCATTGATGCTAACTAAATTTTTCATAATAATTAACCAAAGGATATAATCTAACGTTTGGTTTCAATGAGTGTTTCATTAAAGATCATCCCTGACAATGTTAAATAAGCATTTCAATGAGGGATAAGTAGCCAATAGTAAGATTTTCACGGCAGATCATTCAGGAAGTGGCGCTGAATGATTAGGGTCATTTTTATGAAGCTATCAAAGCGTTTTAAACCTTGTTTCTGCAGTAGTTAGTAGTCATAACCAGGCAAAACGGCCCCTATAACATCTGTGTTTGGTGTCTGACACAAATGGATGACTGCCTATCCATAAAAGGTTACACTACTGAGGATTAATTAAGGCGAAGGAATCTGACATATTTTGGAAGTTTATCATAAGGGTCAAAAAGGTTTGGGATAACAATTAATTGATATTTCAGTGAGTCATCTGAAAAGCTGTCCCCTTTTGCCTATAGAAACCCTTAGCATTTCTAATGAAACAAGAATCTTAACTAATATATATTTATTATATTTACTTCCTATTTAAGATTAAAGGTAATAAGTGTCCCTAGTTGTTTTTCTCAAGTTACATTTTACTAGAGTAGACTGAAGCCACTTACAGTAAAGACTCAACCTATTAGTTGTCACCTTACAACTAGTGACCTAATTATATTACAACCAACCTGTGCAGTAAACTACCCAAAAGTTTACATATGGCTTGGTGCAGGTCTATGTAGGGCCAATAGCTGTCTGCATGACAATACAATAATCAAAGTCTGAAAAAACTTTTGCTCCTGCCATGAATTGCGCTTCCTGATAAAGATGGTCAGCAAAAAAGCTAAAGTCTCATTTTCTTAGACTGCATAACCATGAACTTCAGTTTTTTGGATAGACATCCAATCAGTGCTGCCAAACTCGTTCATGATTGCTCTTTGTGTCTTTATACGTCTAATTATTCCGTTTAGGTGGGGCAAAACCAGCTTTTGACAACCAGTTTTTAACAGTTTTATGACGATTACTGCTTTCTGATGGTCGCCTATCCAAACACCGTCATTTTCAAACATATAGAAAAAGGATAGGAAGTTGTCACAGTGATACATAGATAGTTTTGAAGTATTCTGAAAGCCTTCAGTAACTATTGCTATAGGAGGTACTCAACAGGTACCCTACTGACTATGAGTAGATTTGAAAGATCTCTCCAAAAATGCTGAAACCAAGTTCCATGCATTTTCTTAAGGGCTGAATTTCCCAACAGAACTTTCATTATCTAAATCATTGTCAGCTACATCAGCCTCCATCTAGGAACAGTTGCACTTATGACTACCAAGTTCTTGTAATTTATTTATTAATTGCGTTAAATCAGTCTGTAGATGATGAAATCTTTCTTTGTCTGCTTCCTAAGCAGCTTTTCTGAAACATTAATTCCTTGAATACTTCAGTCTCTTTTTTATTCAAAGAGGTGAATTTTACATACAGATCATTATTTAACTTCACAGCCTGTATTATTTCTTCCTCAGTTTCTGTAAAACGTTCTTTCAAGGTGCCAAATTTATACTGTGACAATGAATTCAAAGTACTCTTAATCACTGTCTCCAGTTTGCTCCACAGCTTCTGGAGTTCATTCTTATAAGACATGTTACTGTAACTCTAATGTGTTAATTGTTCAGAAAAATAAACTACCCACTGCTGTGAGAAATATATGTATAATTATTAGGTTTACTAAGCAATTCATGTGTAATTTTTTAAAAATAAGGGATGGTGATAGTTGTATGGAGAAAACTATTAAGTTGAGTTTTTTACAAAAAAAGTTGTTCAATCTTGCATAATTTATTCTATACAAACAGGAACTGATGGCTTAAATTTGGTAACTTGAGAACAATTCAGATAAGGGGAAACTATCCATTCAACTATTAAACAATAGAACTTAGGAATAAAAATAGATAAAGGCCAACTATTCCTCTAACCCTTACACAAAAGAATGGTACATAAATTGTATTACTAACTAATTAAATGTCGTAAATTGACTTCTAAATTAATTTTTTTATCTAGTAAAACAAAGGATACATATAAAGACTTTTAATTCTCAACTCTTTGGTTGGCACTCCAATGAAAACGACATTCCTCACCAAAAACTTACCCCAAATAAGTCATACCAAAACATACACTACATTCACCTATTCAGTAACCACTAACAATTAGTTTACATAACTCCATGGGTTGAATTCTGAAATAACATGTATCAACACCTTTAATTAACCTCATAAGATTAATCTTTACTTTCTAGAAGCCTTCCTTAGCAATGGAACATTTACCCTATTTTACAGCAGACCACTTCGTTGAGACTAATTTGCAAGTTGCTGCTGCAAAAAGCATTGTCAATGCTTCAGTAACTCGAAAAACATCTGTGTTGATAATGACAAATCCCAAATCAATCTACATAAGAAAGTTAATCATTGCTAATTACTAATAAATAAACTCTTACAAACATTGTCAGGAATGATCCCAACAAGCCATTATTTGTCAGGATCAGAATTTAACCCTAAAATAGATTAAATTAATGTCACATATGAGAATTTTTCTAACAATAGTTAAAGAACATTAATAACTCCAAAATCCATTAAGGTTACTTATTAGAAAGTGACTCAAAGCGGGATAAGACTGATAATCATTTATAGTCTGTAGCAGCTAAACAATGTGACATTCCAAAATCTTAACATCTTCTTCCCAAAAAGGTGTTCTGTATTTACTATCATGAAGAAAATCACTGATATAGATTCTACAGTTGGTGTTATTTATATTTTTTATTGTGAAAAATTCATGCTACACAATATGAAGAAAAATATAAATTTATGAGAAATGATTTAATTCTCTTCGTCTTTGATTATCTATGAAAAATCTATGTGTCCCTATGACTCCCTGTATAGGCAACTTTGCAAAATAAAACCTAATGGTACTTCCCCCGCTGCAATGTGGATGTGCAACAAGACTCATTTCAAGACCATGACCACGAATGGATGGCTCACGCCACCCAAAACTGGCATACTCTTTATGTTTAGTGTTTTGGGCAGCAAAGGCTACCTGAAAGATCAAAGATATGCCTCCCATCCCTTATTGGGAAGTATAAACCAAACTAACCCCAAACATATGCTATCTTAGAAAAGAGGATTGTCATAATTTTCTACGACTATTTATAGCCATCAATTGACTGTGGCCAAGGAGCTCGTTTCTTGGATTCTTTATGATGGAAGAAACAGTAACTTCTAGAAAGCCATAGACCACACATCATTTCCCTAAAATTGTGCACCAAACCAGAACTCTTTTTTTTAAAGCAGAAGTGGAGGGGATACACAATCATGATCCCAGAAGTACTAAATGACCAGATAATAACTTAACCTCAGTGGTAGACTTCATACCATAGAAGAGAATTAATCAACATGTTCCTCGCTTCAGGATACTCTGTGATGATGTGCTTTGCCATCTCCTCTCTTCCACATACCTTACAGGCATAAAGATGTTAATAGCCTTTTGATTACTTCACTTTCATACAGTCACCCTTATTGACCAGAAAATTGCTAAGGGGTTGGAAGAAAAAATTCTGAAATTCTATAGACCAGCATCCCTTAACTTTTCCCATAATTCCATCATGACTTTTCTGACACCTCCTTTATATGTCAGGGATAGAAACCTGATAGAAAGCTCCTCATTATAGTGTTCTAGAACTTGGAGATTATGAACTTGGAAAAGAAGATGTCTAGGCTGCCACACACCTTCAACCAGTCTTTGACCAAAAAAATTTTCTTTTTGTAGTAACTTCAGCCTTCTCTTCTTTGATAGAATAATTGCCATTCCTAACCTCCACAACTGTCAGGCAGACAGCAAGTTAGAAATAGACCGGCCTGCCAGCCCAGATGCCAGAGCGCCTTAATGGCAAACCAGAATGCCAAAGGTACTGCTGTTGGTACAATAGATATGAAACTATAAAGGAGTTTTTGCCAACGACTGCTGGTGAGCCAGAATCTCGTACAGGAACATAATAAAATACCAGACAAATATGGCTGTTAACCCCAAGGGGTGCATGAGTGTTGACAGTAAAAGTAGTTTAATTTTCAACATAAAAAACTAGTTTCAGGGAAAGGTTTTTAATAGAAAATAAAGGAAGAAAATTCGACCAACGATTTTTTCAGTGCAATGCAACTTATTAATAGTGGTCAATTGATGAGGAAACAAGCTGGGATTGGGTCCCTCAAGTTTGACCTAACCGGTGAATAATTGGGGTTGGGGGCAGATAAGCTCACTGGAAACCAACATTGAAGGATTTGGTGGCAGGCCGAGTCACTGTCAGTTTGACCTTAAATGGCCAAACTGAGACTTGACTGTGTTTCCAGAAGTTGGCGTGACAGCATATGGCCTGACAAGCAACGGGATTCCCCCAAGGCCACCCCATGTAGGGGCAGTCCCTATTGGTTAGAAATGGGTTTGGGATGCCCAACCTGCCCATGCCCAGTCGCTGGGCCATTTGTTTGTTCAAAAGCGTTGCATCAGCCACAACGCCCAATTTGCCAAAAGGGAGCTTTGAACTATTGTCGATGGTATCTAATGCTGCTACCTGCACATTGGGGATCATCCCCAATGATTTTGATAGGGATTTATTTTGACAATTGAGGTGTTAGCCAATTTTAAACTGTCAGTGATTTTGGCCAATAAATCAATCTTCATTCCTTTTTGACTATGTGAATTCCATTCATCAGGCTCATTTTCACTCATTTTTGGACTGATCGACTTCATTTTGGTGATTTTGGTGCAAATTTCCCTGATCAGGCATACAAGTTTGGGTGAGGTGAGTGTGGGCATCAGGAGAGGGATCTAAAGAGGGAGGGCTGTTACTCAGCGCTCATCTACCATGTGGGCCAGGTCGCCCTGGGTGACAAGGGATACAGCCACCCTCTTTGGTGCCTTCTTACTTGGAAATGGGAAGAGGGCCTGATTGACACACAGGGGACGTTCCCCTGGACTTACAACAACCTTTTGAACGGCTTCACAAGCCTCTAATGCATCCAAGGTAGGATTTTCTCCCCAGCAAGAAGACAGTTTAAATGCCTCTTATTATCAAAACATTTATTACTACACCTTGAAAGCATGTTCAACATTATAAGCCGCCTCCACCATAAGAGCCCTTCAGCCACCACCATCAAGGAGGTCCCCTCATTAACAAGCCCCGTTAAAGCGCTTAAAGGCCTTTCTCAGATAAGGTTACATCTCAAGATCATATGATTCTCACCAAATTGGGTTTACAGTTTCGTTCATTAGCTACTCTACCTTCTATTTCTCATTGCTACCTGACTAAGCTTTAAAAAATCCTTCTGTAGCCTGTAAGTTCTCTTCTCTAAGAATGGGCCCTTATTTAATACACCATTTGTCATCAAAGTTTTTTTATTGTTCAAGTACTTGAAATTTTTTGATGTAATATTATACTATAGGAAACAAAATAGAAGATTTTCCTCTCGAGCAGCCAGTAATATACATTACAGATGCAATTTTTTGATAACAGTGTAATGCTAATCTAATTAATACCACCTTCTGCACCCCTTATATAGTTCACATAGCCAATTATTATGATCACCTTCTCCAGATGAACTGGATAATATATCTTATAATTTTTTTATGGAAGAAGAGGGTGATAGAACAAATCCTGCAATGTACCATATTCTGGAAGAGATAAAATTGTTTATGACATAGGCCGGTTCCTAATATGTTAGTTGAGCCATTGTCAAATAAAAGCTTCTTTTTTAATTCCTTACTCAAGTTATGTCAGATACCAAATGAAGACGCCCTTTCATAATTCAAGCACCTGAGGTACAGAACTCCTTCACTTTTTGCCTTTCAAAATATAGCTTTTTGGCGCCACTTCCAGTAGTACATCCTGCAAATGGCTAACCCCAAGATTTTTGGGAGGTTGACCTAGAGTTATTTATGAGTTGGTACAGATTCATAATGCTCATCACCTACTACTCCTTCTCCTATGACGTAACTTAAATACAATTATCATTCTAAAACATTTGTAAAATAACCTTCACCATTTATGACAAGCTTCTTTTAATCTAAATATCTGAGAGCCACTAAAATGTCTGTATTGCAGAACAAGCATCAAAAATGATAATTCATTTCATAATAAAAAATTCCAAAACACTACTTAAAGGGGTAAGAGAGGGCCCCATTATACTAATAAGTGATGAGGCTTTTCCATAAATTACAAGAGTCTACAAAAGTGTTCTTTGATTTATAACTTAAACAACTCAGATCAAAAGGTACTCATAATTCCTTAGTAATACGCCTTCTCTTAATAAAAAATAATAGTAATGCCTTTATCACACTGTTAACTAGCCCATTCTTCTATCAGGTGCACCAGCATAATTTTTTAAGTAATAAGCACTCCTGGGAAAAGTATTTTGTTCTTTCAAAAAATTTCACCTAATGTTTTTTTTATTTACCAGATAAATTTTCAAGATATTATAGTACACAATATGTAAAGTCAAATGCCAATAGTTCACCATGAGGTTAATAATACCCTTCTTGTATAATACCACCATCAAACCTTTAGATAAGGCCAGCTTTACTTCAATAGTGTAACTTTGAAGGAAAAATCCTGAATTTTAATAAGAAGGTGTTTCCTTTTGTATAAAAAAGACAATAAACAAACCCCAATCTCACACTCCCATCAAGAGAGATCTTAGCACACAAAGAGGCCAAACGCTGAGCCTGCGCCCTCCCAGCGAAGGGACTGAGGTTGCCATGCCCTGCACCAACCCTGTTAACAAGTCAAACTTATCTTGAGCATATCTCTCATGTTTGCCTTGAGATCTCTCAATTTTGAGAGATCTCAAGGCACAGGGCTCAAGCCACTGAACCCTCATGCTCACTTAGCCATGATGCACCACCAGCTGAGGAATCCCTCACTACTGACATCAATTAAAACAGTGATAGCGCCAACGTCATAAAAGAAGTTCAAATTTGTGTTTAGCTACGAAATAAAGGGGAAACACTAACTCTCTTTGTCTCATTTACAGCCTCATCCTCAAACCCAACTGATACTGAACTCAGATTGCAGTCAATTAATTTGATAGCTTCAATTTAAGCCACCTCAAAATTCAAATCTCTGCCTAATTTCTTTTCACTGCTCTTTTCCTTTCTACATAATTATCCATATATCTGTATTGATTCTTTTCTTTGTCTCAATCTGCTCTCTGTTTTTAGGGCGTTTAGACTAAAAAAATATAGATCGTTCGTCCTATTTTTTAGCAATTATTATAAAATATTAAATACAAAGTTGAAACAAAAAACGTGGCCTTAACAGAAGACTTTAAATTCAAAATAGAAGGGTATATCCTATTTTGCCTCTCAGAAGTACAAAAGGGGTTATCAACTGGTGGGATCATCCTTGTTTGATTTTTTTAAAGTTTGAAATAATAGATATAATTTCCTTCCTACTAAAAACAAAAAAGAATTATTACTTCTCCTCGCTGTAACCATTACATCAGACCTCTCTGCAACCTGAGACAAGCAGTATCTGAAAATATCTCATACAGTGGGATCTTATGAATTGGAATCCACTCTTAGATGCTTGAAATTAACTCTTGTGCATGAGCACTTCTCTTATCTGAGTTCTTGATAGCAATTACTACCTGGTGATATTAAGCCTTCATTTCAATGAAAATTAACTTCTTGCCTGAAGGACCCAATCCATAGTGATAATGAGGAAGGCATGTAACTACTAATACCTGAGTTTTGTTGACCTTTCAGCCCCTTCCTCCACCTGAGGCTGCCAAGGTGGACCTGCAGTTGCACTCGCAACTAATTTACTATGTTTTTGAGGTCTCTCAGTATATTTTTGATTGTTTGCTTTCATCACAACTTCTCTAGATACTCACTTAATCATAAACAATTAGCTGTGCACTTGGAAATCTGGGTGTTCATGTGGTTCATTGAGAAGTCAAGTATTTATCCTAGTCTATCTTTTTGTAATCCGCTTCAATAACAAAATCAACCATTTATTGTCTTCAGTAGCCTCCACCTTGGCTCTAAACCTTGCGGTGCAATTGCT
Source organism: Massospora cicadina (assembly GCA_022478985.1). NCBI lineage: Eukaryota > Fungi > Entomophthoromycota > Entomophthoromycetes > Entomophthorales > Entomophthoraceae > Massospora > Massospora cicadina. The sequence goes on from JAKSZP010018566.1 coordinate 70,326, forward strand.
TATACTTTTTACTTACCCTCATGACCTTCAAAAAAGCCACTTTTATCCTCTGGTCCTTTGATGCGCTATTACACTTATTGCCAAATTCTCATTGTGTAGACTACCAAGCCTGTCCTTACAAACTCAGCTTGTTCAATTACATGATCGTGACCCTGTATAGATCTGATCCAGGATAAACAGCAGAGGTGGTAGAGCAAGCTCTAGATGTCCTGAGAAAATTCTAGCCGCATATTGTGGCTGAGAAGTCTACAAACATATCAAGGTAAGGCTCAGTAACCTGCCACTTCTTAAGATCTCGTAGGAGATGCTTGCAATTAGGCACAGAGTCTTTAAATAAGCATCAACAGCTGGGCCCAGATGTCGCTGCTTTTATTATGCCATAATAACTCTCTCCCAATGATACTCACACATCCAGCTATACCATATATTTGCCAAGAAGGAAACCATTTAAAACTTAAATTAATTTTAAGTGTTAACTCAGCTGTTTATGACCTAAGTCTCTCTAATGGCATTTTGATTGCTGCTTTTTGGATCTCCCTCCCCCTTCTATTAGCTCAAACCCCAAAATGGATTTGTAAATTCTAAATCTCTTTTTTCATCCTATGGTATGTCTTTATCACTGTGTTCTCAAACTTGAGTACCACTAAGGCAGCTAGTATAAAAACCAGAGTCCCAGGCACTTTGAAGAGATCCTAGAAGTTCAGCACAGACAACACCTGGCACAAAACTAGCCGGTGATCAGCAGCCCTCACCCACTCAGAGAGATGGTGTTCTTGTGATTGCACACCCAACAACACTGGACTCCCCATATGTGCCCAACATGCATCACGGTCCTCCTACTGGGCAACCTTCAATAGGACTTTTATTCTCATCTGGCTCTGGTAACTCAGGCGAAAGAGGTGAATGTTACTGTGTAACAAAGAGGACCTTTTTCTGCTTGAAAAGAATTCTCGACTTATATTTAATGGAACTCAGCCTCTGGGTAACCTGTTGGTAGCCCCTCGTCATCTTACAGCATCCCTTACTACACTAGTGACCTTAACTCCTGGCGTAATATGCCCCACGACACTGGCTCACCCAGTATCTCAGTTGTAAATAACAAATAACTTGATCATGTATAGGTCTGTTTTAAGCGACTTTAACAGTTGGATCACACACAAACAGCGCCCTTCCCTTCTAGATAAAGGTGCTGCAGGCAACTTAATTAACTTTGACCTTGATGAGTCTCTGGACATTGACTTAATTGCTTTCCCCTGTCCTAGGGGCATCTTCTAACCCATGCCTTGCTTAATATCAAATGAGTTTTCATGTTTATTGTACAGGGTAACTGCTTTACCAAACGCTTCTCATTTGGTACCTGAGCTATTATACTCACTTATAATATGGATAGAATGTCGGCGCTATTATAATGTAAATGTAAATCTCACACTCAATACCCTTTATGATAGGTCAAGTGGTACAGTGGAGCTAAAGCTCCACTATACCCTGTAAGCTCCAGCCTTTCTGAAAAAACCTATCCGGGCTTCTGAACCATTTCCTTTAGACCTTTTTCCTGACCTCCAAGCTCTCTGCTCCCATACAAGGTATGTTTGTCTGTTCCCTGGGTACAAGGCTCCTGTGCATTCATTAAGTGTCCTACGCTTCCAACTGACAGTTGACTTGGTGAAGGTCAAGTTCCCATTATGCCCATAAAAAGTAAAAGAATAAGAAGCTCTTGAAGAATGGATAGACGATATGCTAGCTAAGGGTTGGATTAAAAGTTCCTCTCCTGCTGCTTATCCAGTTTTCTCCCAAAAAACAGATAGCTCTGCCACCCACGTATAAATTATGTACAAATTACCAATATCACAGTGCTTAACCCTTACCCCCTCCCCCTAAAAAAATTGATAAAGAAATTGTGAAGTCCAGGATCTTTTTAATCCGTATCTGGTCAGTTCCTTCAACTCTATCAAAGTGACTGAGGGGCAGGTGTGTCTTACAGCCATCTTCACGCGCCAGGGCATATTCCAGTTTAAGGTAATGCCCTTTGGACTCAAGGATGCCCCAGCCACTTTTCAACTAGACATTGATACATCCTTGATGACCTTCTCTTCACTTGTGCCTTAGCATATAACTGCGACATCCTTATACACCATACTTGAAAACATCATCAGAAGGACCATAAAGCAGTCTTATCAGCCATCCACAAATTAGGCCTCTCAGTCAAAGAAGTAAATGTTTGTTTTTCATGGAAGAAGTCGCTTTGTGTGAAACATTGTGCTCAAACTTGGTCAGGCGGTTCCATAGCAAAATATAAAGCAAAATGAACCTGGCCCAACCCTGTACCAAAGAATCAGTTGAAGTTCTTTTTAGGCACAGTCACCTTCCTTCAAAAAGTTTTCTCCTGACCTCTCCCGGCTTAGTGAGCCTCTTCACTCCCTTATGAGCTTTACCCCATTTGTCTGATCTCCTGCCTGCCAGAAAGCCTTGGAAGCCATCAAGAACACCTTTGCTAATTCCTCAACCTTTGTAATTCAGAAGGCTCAAAATCATTCATCGTAGCCTTGACACCTAAGCTGTGGCTGTTAGTTCAGTTACCCTCCAGGAACAGTGGTCTTGATCACCAGTTCATGCCTCTCTAGCAAGTTTACAACCACTGAACATGCATGAGCTATTTACAATAAGATTTAGTAGCAGTATCATGGTCCAATATGTACTGGCGTTAACTCCCCTATGGGACCGCCATAAAGTCACAAAACACATGATTTAGCAATCTCTATTTTAGTTCTGGAATCCCCAGAAGTTGCCTCATTGCTAATCTTGAACCTATTGGGACCTTTAACTTCACCTTTCAATACCAATTTGTGAAAGGGGCCTTGCAGGTATTGCAGGACATGCTAAGCCGCAACTCAGACCATTGTCCTAACCCAGATAAATCTTGTGTTAATAACAGTTATACTTCCATCCATGTTTTTTACCATTGACCTCTCCAAGATCTTTCTTGCCATAGCTGACTCCTCACTACCACTTCTAAAGCTGTTCTTTAATGAACAAAACACCTGCATGGAATGCCTTGATCTTTTCTTCAAGTATAAATGCATTCTGTCACCAAGTAACTCTATGCTCACAAGGAAGAGATAGTATACTTCAGCGTGTGTATCTGAGTATACCCTTCACTCAAGATCCAAGTTGTGAAAGAACATCATGAATCATCACACTTAGGACACCACAATGCCAGGCTATACACCAAGTTGGTAAAAAATTTCTTTAACTGGAAAGGGCTCTCCCACAAAGTTTAAAAATATGGTTTTTGTATGGATTACTTGTGTCAGTGCAATTCTGAATGGTCAGGCAAGAAAGGCCTCCTCCTCCCCTTTCAACAGGCCTCTGTCCTAAGGACCTCAGTATCCATAAATTTCATTTTGTAAATTCCCCCATCCAAAGACTTCAATGCTATTATGGTGGTGGATCAGTTCACTAATCATATATTTTTTAAACCCTGCTCTAAAATTACCACTGGTGAGGAGAAAGCCAAGTTGTTGAAAACATTTCTTTTCATAATTTAGGGTGCCTAAGAGATCGTCAGTGACTGGGGCTCCCAATTCACTGAACGGTTCTGGGAGTCCTACCCATTATAAAAACAAATTATGTCACTAAACAAATTTCTCTTCAATTAGATAATTATACTGTAAGGTAAATAAACATCTTTACAATATCTTCGCTGCTATATGACTGCAACCATGGGCTCCTGGGCATCAGACCTACCCTTAACCCAATTTGCCTACAACAAAGCCCTTGCACTCTTCCACAGGCTTTAAAACCTCCAAACAACCTTGAAATATGACCCCTTATCCAAGGTAGGCCATTGAATCAAGCCCACAGTCCCCGCAGATGATGAACTGCTACATATGTGGGATATGGCAAGGGTTCTGGCTTGCAGTTGCTGAACGCGGCGGGATATCCAAAAAATATTTTAAAAACTGAAATTTTACTCTTTTAATGGAAGTAAAAGTCAAGCGGTTTTTAAGTTTTTTATTTGGGGGCACAGGTTAGATAAAAGAGGTATTTTATTCAATACCAACATTCAGTATTTAAACTATGACAAATATTGAGGATAGATGGGTTTCAGAGTAGCATGTGGAATATTTGAACAACATTCCATATTAGGAAATTTGGTACACTAGTTTATCAGATCTTATGAATTTTGGGGAACATTTGGGAGAATGAAAGATGAAATGGGGTTTTGGGGCATAATGTACTGATTCAGTAATGTCTTATTGTATTTCACCCAATCACAACTGGGTAAAATACTTTCACCTCGGGGGACCTCTGCCACGCTTATAAAGGGGGTGGTCCCCACATAAATGTTGTATCCAAACCAGAGGTGGCAGGGGAGGAACCGTTGGATGAATGCCCTAAAGTTGGAGGAATCCAAGTACACGTTTTTGAGTTGTTTGCCTGTGTGCTATTTGTAAACATATTACCCCAATTCTTGGGGTTCCACATGAGAATCGGCCAGGGTCTTTTTGGCTGATATCATTAGTGGTATCATTCATAATGACTAGAGTTATTATCAAAACATGAAAATGGCTGACGATTTTCCCTTGTTAGCTGCTTTTGACCCAGAACATTCTTCATTTGCACCTGGGAGGGAAAATGTCTGGCCTCACCCCCCTTAAGAATGTTGGGGGAGACTAGGGTCATAGGTTTCAGCCATGCACCCAATTTATAGTACTTCCAGTATCCAAAGATTTTATGGAATAAACATTGCCTCATTTGTAGGTGATAGTGAATGGATCCTCCCAAATGGACCCAAGTTTACCGCTCCTAGGAGTTATGTGGTTATGGTAGTATAATACCATATTGGACACTTGGAATGTGGGTAGGGGGGTTCAGAGATCATTAGCAGCCTGCCCTTCTTTGGTCGCCGTTTTTGCTAAATTAATCATTTCTTCAGACTGAATTGGATGATGCGTTGAGCTAATCTTCTCATAACTTTCTCAGGTTCCTTAACTCTAGAAAAAACACATCTTTAGCTAAGAGGGCCTGGATTCCTTGTTCCCTTCCATAAAAGACATGTGATGGAGACATTTTCAAAATTCGGTGATAGCTAATTTGGTATGCCATAAGAGCGCTATGTAAGTATCTATCCCAATGAAGAGGATCAGATGAGGCCATCTATTACAGAATGGAAACCAAGGTTCCATTTGCTCTTTCCACTGTCCCATTTGTGGAAGAATTATAGGGATCTGAGAATAGTTGTTGGGCTCCCATGGAAGTGGCCAAGATTTTGCTTACTCTGGAGGTGAATTTACTACCATTGTCGCAGAGTAGTACTTGAGGGCAGACGTGATGAGTGAAATTATTTTGATGTAAGAAAGTAGCGGTGGCCTTGGCCGTTTGAGAAGGAAGAGCCACAGCTTACACCCACTTAGTGAGGTGATCAATCGCTACTAGAAATAAATCTATTTCCATTAGTAGTCTGAGGAAGGGGACCTACTATGTCCAGACTGATGGTGTGGAATGGTTGTTGGGGGATAGTTGGTTGATACTGTATTTAGTCATTAAACCAGATTGCTTTTTACATGTAAGTCAGGCTTCCAAGACGTCAACAATTGATTTCATAATTTCATCACAGTAGTACCGATCCTTGATCCACTCATAGGTTTTCTTGGCTCCCCCATGACTTAAGGTGGAGTGAGCTTCCAGGATATCAGGTACACGTTCAGAGGAACGAAGGAAAGACAGCCATTTTGTGCCAACTGTCAATAGCTTCCCATTTTCCACTTTGGTGTTATGGGAGTGCCGGGCTAGCATCTTCTGAACAGGCTCATCCTCATCCTCCCATTCATTTGGGGTCATTAAAAGATCAAATAACCTCTCCGCCTCACTGTTATCCAAGTGGAGGACTGGCAGTCAGGTCAACCCATCAACATTCATGTGACGGTTACCAGAATGGTGTTCAATCTTTATATCATAAGTCTGGAGCTTTAGAGCCCAGCAAGATAACCGGACAGTAGGGTCCTTCATCTTTTGTAGCCATTTAAGCGAAGGATGGTCAGTAACCACAGTGAAAGTGGTCCCATACATGAAAGGGCGGTAATGTTTACAGCTAACAGAACGGTAAGGCGCTCCTTTTCTGTTACACTGTAGTTGCGTTCCGCCTTTGAAAGCATTTTGCTAAAATATGATACAGGATAATCACCATTTTCATCCAGTTGGGCTAAAAAATGGCCACAACAGCATAGTTGGAGGCATTGGTAAACAGAATAAATGGTTTACCATAGTCAGGATGCCTTAATATAGGACGTTATTGAAGTAGAAGCTTCATCGTCTCAAAAGCGGTTTTTTGTTCAGCTCCCATTGGAAGGAGGTGTTCTTAATCATAAAGCGAACGAGAGGTTCACTGAGTTGTGCAAATTTAGGGATGAATTGATGATAATACCACATCATCCTAAGAAACCCCTGTATGTCCCACAAATTTTTTGGGGGAGGTATTTTTGAAATTGCTTCAACTTTATCTTGCATGGGTTGAATTCCCTTTTGAGAAATGGAATGTCCAAGGAAATCTATTTTTTTGGAAAAAGTTACACTTTGATGGTTTCAACTTATTATTGGACTTATGTAAGCGTTAAAACACCTCCTTTAAGTGATCCAAATGTCTGTTGAAAGTTTTCAAGAACACTGTGATTTCATCAGGATAGACAAAGACACAACTTAATTTCAAGTCCTGCAGTATGTGATCCATTGCGCGCTGGAAAGATGCAGGGTCGTTACACAACCCTTGTGGTAATCAGGTGGGTTGAGAAAACCCTCACTGCTTGTGAGAGCACATTTCTCCTGGTCCTTGGGAGAAAGTTCCATTTGCCAATAGCCACTAGCCAAGTAGATGGCAGAGAAAAAGTTAGAGCCAGAGAGTTAGCCAGGGCGTCATCAATGCGGGGGATAGGATAGCTATCCTTTTTGGTAAGGTTACTTAACTTGTGATAATCTATGACTATACGATGACCCCCATTCTTCTTTTTAATTAGCAAGATAGTAGAAGACCATGGACTTTGTGAAAGAACTAATACAGCATCCGATAATTGCTTGAGTTCTGTCCTCATCTGCTGTTCCTCCACCTTTGATTTGTGGTAAGGTTTTGACCAAATGGGATGAGCATCACCCACATCAATGGAGTGGCACCAGCCCTTCATGCGGCCATAGTCATTATCTATTTTGGAGAATATGTCGCTAAAGGCTTCCAGTAGAGCGTGAACTTTTTCTAGTTCAGTTGGGGTCGACTCATCCGAGATATGGACATAGGGTAAGGACATACCATATTATCCAAGGGCAGGCCCATATCCAATATAGAGCCAATGGAGTGAATTTGTTCAACGTCCTCCACGGGGACTAACAAGCCTCTACCATTCTACTGGTGTTTTCTTACAACTATGTCCTAGCTGGTGAGATTCCCCAACAAAAGAGTAATAGGCCTCTGATAGGCTGGATCTAAAATGCCATGTAACACCCAAGGCTCTAGGGGGCTAACGCCCTCAATACTCACGAGGTGCAACAAGTAGGGATGTGGGATTTGGAGGGTGATCTTGGTGTCAACCACTCTTTGTTCACCCGGCTTAATTACAACCTCATCCGCAGCATAAAATGGTTTACCGTCCCTAGAATCCACTGATTCAGGTAATTATTTTGTATTTCGTCCAGCAGTGGTATAATGTAAAGTTAAAGCGGAAGATGTGTACCCAACCAGACAAGAGTATCTGTTCTTGCTGGGATCTTTATTGGATAAATCTAAAGGAACTTCATAATTTAGTAACGAAAGGAAACCTTACTTCATATTGATGGTTCCTCATAAACAGTCATAAACTGCGTGCCTATGAGAATATAATAGGTGTTGTTATATAACGCCACTGTGAGGGCTGATAAAATAAGTTTCTCAATGAGAATGGGAAGGGAAGAGTAAGCCCCAATGGCCCAGGTGTTTTTTGGGCCTGCCGTTCCAAACTCTTGATTTGTCCCCCAAGTCAGGCGCCAACTTAATCTTTTTCTTCAGCTTTAAGGAGACTACGTTTACTGGGGAGCCAATGTCCAGGATAGCCAACACCCTGGCTTTTTGAATAACTACTTTCACTTTAATGATGGTACCCTCAAAGTTAGGAGCCAAAGCTAAGACCTCTTTTAGATGAAAGGTAGAGTTTAGTTTGCATGCTGTATTGGGGTAGCTTTCCAAGATAGACTTCATAGTGTGCCCTCGCTGGAGAGGGCGAATTAAACAAGACAGGAGCTGATCAGCATGGCTGGTGGTATCAATAACCACAGGACTCCATAAAACTTGTCTGAGGTATGTATTCTCAGGTATGGTGGCTGCATCCAACCCTCCAGCATTTAAACGATCAGGGACCTCCACTTCAGCAGGTACTCCTAATACAAAGTAACCAACATATTCTTAACCCCCCTCAGATTTATCCCCAGGGGTATTTTCAATAAGGCTTATCGGCATAATTTAAGGAAATAAGGCAGGCACATAAGATTTGTTGGCAATAGGGGTGCCTATCCCTACGCCGACATCTCTTTTCCCTGCTCCTGCTCCTCAGTGTCAGCTTTCTTTTTCCAGCACACAGCCTCTTGGTGTCCAAACTTGGTGCAGTATGCACACTGAGGGCGTTCAGGCCGCTGGCTTTTGGTTTTTTCTCCTCAGGGCCCATAATTTGAAGGGTCTCTTTTTGTCTAAAATGGCCAGGACCTGAGGCTTGGGCTTTTGATCCTCTATGGCCAGAACACGAGGTCAGGATACTACTCCACGAGGTACTTCAAGCTTGTGGAAGTCAGCGACATCGTTTAGAGCCTCTTTTATATCATTGATGTTGCTGAAATAGCGTTCAACAGAAGTGATATGCATCGTCAAAGGGGGGTGAGATGCCAACCCAGATAATATAGTAGCAACAGCGTCGTTTAAGGTCAAAATTCTAGAGGTTAGCAAAGTCTGTGCTTCAATATAGAACCGTTCTGCAAAGGCAACCACTGACTCTCCTCTTCTCATATTAATGCGCATGAATGCTTGCTTGTTAATGCTTAAGCTTTGTTTTGAGCCAAACTCGTTAATGAGGGCCTCCTTAACCTCGGCCCAGGTGATAAGAGCATCCATATGTGGAACCATCACCTCTTGAGCCATGTGACTCAAATAAGAAAGGATGTGTTTGCCCTTTGGACGATCTGTCGCTCCTTCCATAGAAGCTTCATAAACATATAAAAATGAAGCGATGCTGCCCTCGCCAGGGATTAACTTGTTCTTAAAAGTAGGTTTGAATGCACCCTAGTCACCACTAGAGAGGGTATGAACTGCAGGGGCATAAGTCCCTGTGGTTTCTAAGCGTAGGTCCAACTGATCAAATGAGCGAGAGAGGCGATCAAGCAGGCCTTGAATAGCTTCAAGCCGGGTTTTCATGGCATTGATGGACTTTTGGGACTTCTGAGAAGTGTATTCACATAGAGTCAATCGAGCTTCAACCCCCATTGATTGAGTTTCTAGTTCTTCAACCTGACTCTCCAACGCCTTAACTTTGAAACGGAGTTGTGCCACAAGGGAGCTCAGGTTTTGGTGATCAACTTCTACTACCCCCACACGGGCTTTAAGCTCCTCTTTCATCTGCTTACATTGTTCATCATCAGGTGGATGGGGGCTTTGTAACTGTACGTCCCCTTTGAGCTGTTCATAGCTACGGTCAACTTGTGTCAACTGACCATGCACATCTTTTAACAGAGTGAACCCTTCAAGTGAGATTTTAACCCCTTGAGCTTCTTTCTCCCATTAGCTAATCCAGTGGGATAAATATTTAGTATTTTCGAGAGAAGCTTTAAGGGATAGCTCTTTTTCCAGTTGAGCAACCTTAGCTTCTAAATCCGAGGTGTCACTAGAAGATTTGTGCAATAGATGGCGCTCAAGCTCCTCAACTCGTGACAGGGCTTGAGCTAGTTGCCGTTCCACTATAGCCATACGTTGTTCCTCCCCAGGTTGAGGGGTGGAAGCATGTCTCAAAAGGTCATGGCGAGTTTGCTCATCATGCTTTTCAAGTCTTTTAGCAAACTCCTCAAGCATAGAGCGGGTGCTAGCAGTGGATGTGTGTAACTCATCACGGAAAAACTTCATGGCCTCCTCAACATACTTTACCACCCCAGTATCCATGGTGTTGAGCCGCTCATGTAGCTGAACAATGAATTTGCAATTTGCCTCTATACCAGATTTAGCTGTTCCCATATGTTCAGAGGTCAATTAATACAAATTCTCATAAGCTAATCTTAATGCATCATGGTTTGCTAGGTGTTGATGTAGTTCTTCATAATGGGCATCTTATAGTTTTATCATACGGAACAAAGCAGGATGAGCAAACTTGCGGACATAGGTAGTTAGATTGGTAAGCTAGCTATAGTTATCAGGAAGGATTCGAGTTTCATAAGGGTACATAAATTTGTCTTCTACAGAGGAACCTCTTTTTACGTGAAGAAACATCACCAGGGTTTAATATACCATGCGTTAGGTCTCTCACTACCTCAGCGGCAGCCCAGGTAAGATGGTGAGATTCTGGTATCAAAATTTGTTCAAACTGTTCTCCTCCGAATGACAAGGCTGGGGGGCTATCCATACAATTATCCTCTTCCCCTTCGCCATTTCTTACCCAGCTAGTAACACTTCTAGCTGGTACGCCCTCCATTTTGTTGATCGATATAATTGAGTTATACAGGGTGTCCCCTGTAGTGAGCACCAATTTTGTGGGATCCAGCAAGGGTTCTAGCTTGCATGTGCTGAAAATGGCGGGATATCCACAAAAATATTTTAAAAACCTAGATTACTCTTTTTTTAGTACTAGATGGTCCCAAAAGATTACTCTTTTAATGGAAGTAAAAATTGAGCATTTTTTAAGTTTTTTTTATTTGGATTGGCACGGGTTAGATAAAAAAAGTGTTTATTCAATACCAACGTTCAGTATTTAATCTATGGCAAATATTGAGGATAGATGGGTTTCAGAGTAGCATGTGGAATATCTGAATCACATTCCATATTAGAAATATGGTACACTAGTTTATCAGATCACATGAATTTTGGGTAACAGTTGGGCAAATGACAGACGAAATGAGGTTTTGAGGAATAATGTACCAATTCAGTAATGTCTCAATGTATTTCACCCAATCACTGCTGGGTAAAATACTTTCACCTTGGGGGCCTCCGCCACGCCTATAAAGGGGGGTGGTCCTCACAAAAATGTTGTAGCCAAACCAGAGGTGGCAGGGGAGGAACTGTTGAATGAATGACCCAAAGTCAGAGGAATCTGACTACACATTTTTGAGTTGTTTGACCGTGTGCTATTTGTAAACATGTTACCCTGATTCTTGGGGTTCCACCAAGAATCAGCCAGGGTCTTTTGGCCGATATCATTAGTAATATCATTCAAATGACTAGAGTTATTATCAGAAACTTGCAAATGGCTAAAGTTTCCCCTTGTTAGCTGATTTTGACCCAAAACGTTCCTCATTTGCAGCTGGGAGGGCAAATGTCTGACAACAAACATCTGTGAAACAACTTATTGTCAATGTCACCTTGCTACAGACAAATGGGACTATAAGGGGTAGCTGATACAAAGTAATGCCCTGTCTATTATTTTAAAGAGCTCCCTGGTAATGCCATATGCTCGCAACCTAATTTAAAAGCAACCTCAAGAAAATTAGCTTGCAAGCGCGTTGTCCATTTTCTAGTACAGGAATTATTAGAATCAAGTTCTTGCCTCCTCCAATTGCCAGATCACTGGAGGTACATGAAGTATACCAATTCTCCCTTTTGTCCCCCTTAAGGGACCTATGAAACCCACCCCTGAGCACTTTGATGGGGATGATGACATAGAAGCAGAAATGGAAGTAGTTCTGGCATCCAAGAAGTCCTGGCGCAGAAGCTAGTACCTCCTCTCTTGGAAGGGTTACTCTGATTATGATTAGCCCTAGGTAAGCGCCAAGGACTGCACCAACTGCAAGAACATCTTAGAAGGATTCCCCCTAAATTACCCAATAAAATCTTTTCTCCTAAGAAAATCCAGGCCATGCTTGCAATTAAGCTTCCCCATTCTCATATTAACTACACCTTGTCCTCTCACATTTAAGAGAAGTGGACCAATATAAATAAAAAAGGATGATGTGAGTCTCAAGGAATTACCCCTGAAATTGGATCAAAAGGGTTTTCTCTTTTTAAAAATAAAACAAAATCCCAAGCTCTAAGGCTCCCACCAAGGGGGATCTCACCCACAAGATGGACAAACTCTGTTTCTGCGCTTTCCCAGTGAAAGGGGTCAAGGTTGCCATCCCTACACCATCCCTCTCTTGAGTTAAACTACCCTAAGAAGATCTATCTTGCGTGCCAAGAATTTGATTGACTTTGAGAGCAGGGACACAAGGACCAGGTCTTTGAACCCTCATGCTCAATAACCATGAGAATTATTGGATGAGGAATCCACCATCACCAACCCTAACCTACCCTATGAGGGTGCAACATCCTTGAAGACATTAGGAGGTGAATTTGCCTCTAAAACAAAAATAAAAAAATCTTCTTTTTTGGAGCCATTCAAAATCCTTATTTAAATACCAACTGCTCCCCCGACCTCAGGCTGCAGCCAGTCAAATAGATTGGCTGAAGTTTGGGTCCACCTCCAGGTCCATCTCTGACTAAATTTTAAGCTATGCCTCAACTTTATACGATTTTAAGCCCATTTAACACATTTATTCATTCTCTGCATTTGGGCCATTTATTTAATAATTGATTTGTAAAGTTGCTCGCCCTAGTTTTTTATGATTTATTTTAACTATGAATCAAAGTTTAAACAACTATTTCGGTATTACCAAAAGGCACTTTACCATGAAATTGAAGCGGAATGATCCTAATCCTCCGCCAAGAAGTACAAAAGGTTTAGACGACTGGTGAGACCAGCACTGGTTAATTTTTTTAAATTTTAAAAAAAGAAACTTAAATTCTACCACTAAAAGTCAAAACTTTGTTTACTTCTACACACTGTACCCAGTACATCAGGCCTCAGTGCAACCTGAGGCGAGAACTTATCTAAAAATACCTCCTAGAGTGGGCTCTTCAGACCTGGCTCACCCTCTTGGCGGCCTTAAGCTTTCTTATGTGCATGAACACTTCCTTCATTTATGTCCTTGATAGAATTCACTACCTGGGTATTAAGTCTTCTGTGAAAAAGATACGACAATATTCCTGAAGAATTCACCCCCATAGACAATATGCTGAAGGCATGCAACCGCTAATATGAGATATTGTCCACCTCCCAGCCCATCCATTCACCCAAGGCTGCCCAAGATAGACCTGCGCTTGCCCTCGCAACTAATCTTGTATGCATATGTAGGCCTTTAGTATGTTTTTAACGTTTAATTTCCCTCACCTAAACTCAAGATTCTCGCTTATTTAAGTTATTTAATGATGTGCGCTTGGCATTCTGGGTGCATGTGGTTAATTGAGAATTCAAGTTTACAGCCTGGTGTGACTTTTCTTAGCCGCTTTACTGTCAACTATGTAGAAGCTAGGTATAGCTCTCAGCAACTTAGACATCTACGACCAAATATTTTAAAGAGATAAGGACTAGCTGTCAATATCCAGAAACTGAGCCATTAATTATGGTGCAGATAGCATCTTACACTTTGACATGTGGACTCTTTCACATATCATCTGTTGATACCTCTTTAGATTTTTTTAAATTCTCTTGTAAGAACTTTTGTTGCCTCAGGGGCAATATAAAAAGGGCCATAGAGTTCTACATAATTATTTGGCTGCACTGGCTTGTAAGCTACATCGATCACCTCATCTTCTTTCCCATCACATTGTAACAGGACTCTTGCCAAGGGTTTGAAAGTCTTTACTTCCTCGTCGAGTAAGTCCAAATTTCTATTATAGTCCTCATGCCCCAAGTATTTTCTCTTTTTAATAAGATCCACACTGAATTCTCTAATAGATTTCTCATACATTCAGATTTGTCAATGTATGCTGATGCCCCATTCCAGTGGCTATTTGAAGGCACTTTTAAAGTCCCTCTCCAAAGTTTTATACCCATAATCATTTTTACTAGCTGCCTCCCAATGATCCCATAAGCCAATCTAAGGTCAGCCTTCATTTGTAACCAAATCGCTGTAGCATCTGGATTCCCAACAAATGACCTCTACAGCACCTCACCTTCCTCATCATTTTTTCTGAAGTGGAAGCCACTTTAGAAGCTCTAGATTAAGACCTCATATACCTTTCCCACAACAGCAACTTTAGTGTTACTAATCTGCAGTTTCAGAGGCCTTCATCTAAATAACGTTATGTATGACTTTGAAGAATTAATTTACAGAGAATTAGAAGGCCGGGGCACATACACAAGTCTATATGAGATAAGTAGTCCCTTTGATAAAGTTCATTCAGTCTCCACTTAATCACTACAACTCGCCTTCAAAATATCCAGCGGCTAAAATCCAACAGTAAACCAGCCATCTCATGGGTTTTGAGATCATAAGGAAAGTCGCCTGAAGCTCTAACTCATATATCCCTGTAGCAGACACAGCCTTGTCTACCCCTAGCAATAATGACTCCATATTCCTTCCTCCTGAGCCCTAAAACTGCTCTTATGGAAGAAGCCCTTCTTTTGGACCCCCATCCTGGCTCATATAGCTAAAAATCAGATTAGTCACCTTCTAAACATTGAAATTACTGCCACTGATATTCAAGAAACCAAAACTCTTTTACACATAGCCTTGACCTTGTCTTCCAACCAGGCTAGAATACCCCTTTTCCCTTTTACTCTTTCCCTTCCTATTTGGTGAGTCTGAGTTTTATTTAATCCACCAAAATGAAAATATATTGCTTTAGAGCGAATTAATACCATTACTTATTAAACCCCAGGTTTGAACTTAGTCTCAGTTAGCAGACAATACTAATCTCATGTGCATGAGTGTCAGTTACAACCACTGAGTTTCCTTACTAGACCATGCCCTGCACGGTGGTAAACAATGACTTCCATAGATTTAAAATCATGAGAGGATTTAGGTTAAGAATCTGGGGGTCCCCTTGTTCCTTGCCTCATCTATATCGAACGTTGTTGAGATTTGATATGACAAACCATATGAGCAACTAATCATCCTACTTATATTAACTAATTACTAGATAGATTCTTTCAATTATTAGTTCATTACTGCACCTTGTATCATTACCTTAATAATTTCTTTATCAATCCTTTCCCCAGCGTTGGCTCATCTC
This sequence comes from Massospora cicadina, assembly GCA_022478985.1. NCBI lineage: Eukaryota > Fungi > Entomophthoromycota > Entomophthoromycetes > Entomophthorales > Entomophthoraceae > Massospora > Massospora cicadina. The sequence goes on from JAKSZP010018566.1 coordinate 85,585, forward strand.
ATAGTATCAATTTACTAACCATTACTCTCCCCTTCGCCTCAATTTATAATATCTTATTAGTTACAAATGATTTCTTAAAAACTATAGGTGTAAATCTTGAATCACTAATTACATGAAGATACTTCACCACTGCATTTGTGGATTCCTATATCACTTCAATTATCAGCGTCTTTGTCTTTGCACTGACATAAACTTGTTTTTGATAAAATATATTATCATATATAGCTATTTTAGTATAAGGTTTTAGTACTCTAACTTTTTATTGTTTTATAAACTCCACATGCAAAGGTACTAATCCCCCTTTAATTTTTAATAATTATAAATAAATTTATGTATGTGCAATATGCCCATACAAGACTATAGCACACATAGTTTGAAATTTTCAATAGAAGGGAAATTGAAAAGGATCCGTTTGCACCTCAATGGTGGATTTTTTCTATAGCTGAAGTTTTATGTATAATGTCAAAATGGTATATATGATTTAATGAGAATCAACACATATTTGCAGTGAGCGATTATTGAATATTTGTTTGATTCAAGAAAGATTTATGGTTTTGGATAAGTAGTTTTGGGTTTTAGGTGAAATTTATAAGTTGAATTACTTTTAAGTGGTTAATGATTGTTTAAATAATTTTATGATGATAACTGATCATGGCATAGGTTGGTGGTTAATTTTATTAAAAAAGTTTAAAAGGTTTGACAATTCGTTAGTTGGTTTTAGTATAATTTAATAGGGTTGATTACTTCCTAAACTTATAAATAATATTAATCAATATAGCAAATAGAAACCTTAAGTAAATCCGGAAATTAAATTAAAGAAGTATTGACTAAATAAGCGATAACTTATATTATTTATAATAGATTAAAATAAAATAAATTATATTCTTCAATATATGCTCAATTTCGTTACTGAGCATATTTTGAAAAAAAACTATTTCAATCCTCTGACTCACCAATCCACCTCAATATGCGCAGCTCTATCATCAACTGATCCAGTATGAGACAGCTGCAAAAATCCCCCTAGCATTTTCTGCCCTTCTGAAAACCGCATTCAGATAGTTCATCTGGTCCAAATCTTCAAAAACTACCACTATGTACCTCTGAGGACTTAATGTCAACCTGGATGCGCCCATATGATCCGCCCCAACCCTCTTTCTCTCTTGTTTAAATGTCCACTTTTGCCTCCAAGTCAAATTCAGGCTTTTATTCCCTTACACAGACAAGGCAATAAATTAGTTAGCCAATGCTGCTTTTGTGCCGGTGAGCTTCATTGATTTCCATACTTTTGAGGGCTATTTCAACATTGATTTCCACTCTGAAGAAGTCACTGCCACGGCGGCAGAAATAAAATTTCTAAAACAATAATCATATCTCACAACTAGTACTCACCTTTCCACTGACAAAACAGTATCAGTTAGTCTCACCAATCTTCCATCTCACCTATATGGATAGTGTTCTATGTGTTCTTAATTTCATGGGCTCTCAGCCTATAGCTTATACTCCATCCTCCACTTTACTGTCCTAGTGGTGCTAAGCACCTCATGGCTCCCCATGCCTATGCTACAACCACCCCCTTTACACGCAGATATCACCCAACAGATACCTCATGGTACCATAATGCATCTGTAACCAGTCAATCTTTTGGGAACTCGTCAACAATAAACGCCTAATTTTCCCTATATGTTTTATGTTAGACAATCTAAGAACCTGTGTATACCATCACTATTTATTCGTCACTTATTCTTATGATACAACTTCTCTGTTGGAATATACCTGGGGTAACTTGCTGCTAGTACCCTAATTACCTTTCAGTAGTGTGGGCCAGCCTTTTAAATCTCTCCCTTCAGAATCCCGCCAGCATCAGTTATCAGTTTGTTCTCCACGAATCAGGCGGAGGCTTGGAATAACATTTGCTTACAAGCACTTATTCATTTGCCAACAAGCCTTAACCTTATACCAATGCCCTAATACTATATAAGTAGAATCCCTGGACCTTATTGGCTGATGTTTCTAAATCAGAGGTTCTATTTTGAATTTTATGGCCTTAGCCCCAGATAGGTTTTATATATAGATTATAATGCAAAATTTACCCCTTGTTTTAAGCCTTAAATGAACGCCATACCAATCAGCTCTGATTTCCAGCTCACTTTAATAGAGGGTGCTAAGCCTAACTGTAAACCTTTTTGCAAAGCTGCAGTCAAATCCGTTGCAATGCTGGATTATGGTCTACTTCCACCTTCAGACCCAGTAACCACTATCCTTCAAGTAAGCGTGACCTCCTTAAGTTACAAAAACAGCCCACATCTCCATCCTATATGTCATAGTTAGCCGAGCATAATCTCACAAACTACTTTGATGCCTTTGTTACAGCACTTATTCTTTTCCCAGGATCTCCCTTGGAAAATATCCACCCCTATACTACTGAAGCCCCCACACCCTTGCTTTCTTCCTTTCCCCGCACTTTACTCCATGATAACAAACTTGATAAAGCGTCCCCTGATCCCCCTCCACCTCACATGATCATCCTGTGACTTAACAACCCACCTGGTTGGTTTTATTTTGATTTCTCTCAGTGCCTTTTTATCACTTGAGTGTTTTAGACCATTATCTTTTATTAAATTTCTTTCAGTAATATCTATCTTCTGGTTGGCTTACCATAAACAAAACTAAATTATTTAATCTATGGATTCAGATAATACAATAAAAAAGCGTTAATATTGTTTATATAATTATTCTTCATAAAATTGGTTATTAAGAAAAAGCTCCAGCAGTTGTATTTATAGATGTGGTCAAAGATCACTATTTGCTAGTATCTAAATATTATGTAACTGACACAAAATTCTAATGCGCTTCTCAGATATAAATTAATTGCACCATTGGAAGACATGTAATTTAGAGAGGCATATAATGAAGGGATTGACATTCCTAAGAGATAGCTGGTTTTAAAGTAATTTCAAAAAGCCTACTACCACAATTCATACTGAACCCAAGATCCCCCAAGTCACTGTAAGTACTAGATATTAAAGTTTTCCTTAATTGTTTTATATAACAAATACTTTATATATAATACCAATATTATTATTTAACCAAGGCAAGCCGATCAGGGGACAGGCATTACTGAAAGAAAGAAACGACATGAAACCTGAACAGGGTCAACTCCATCAAAGAAAGTTTTTCCACCTCCAGATTGGGACTCAAATTTTTCTGGTTACGTCATGGGTAAGGTTTTCGTGTTATTAGACCTACTAACCACCAATAGCTTCCTTTGTCTGGCACCCTAATTAATGTGCGAAGGGCGGGAATTGAACCTGCAACCTTCAGGTTGGTAGCTGTACGCCCTTACTGACTCGCCTTCCACCCCCTTATATAATACCAATATTAATTTAACGCCTCTTTAGTATTTGTACTTATACAGATCAACAATTTATAAGATGCAACTGACCAGTAAATTTTGAAATATGGCACTGCAGCGCTAATATAAAAGGCTTTACCTAACTTTCTTCTCCCAGAGTTTGCACTGGCTCTGGGCTTATACATTACTGGTATCTTCTTGGTCATTGTAACCACTTGAGAGTAATCATTGCAATGTTTCTTTATTGAGCCCTTACCCTTGGTTAAGCTGTTGGTTAAGCAGAATTCGCAATACTATTTCTAGCGTGAACCCCCCCAACTCCACCTCTTCACCTAATCGCTTAGAGCGCAATATACCACCAAAATCTACTGTGGGAGCTTTTTCAACCGTGATCAATTGATAGTGAGAACCCTATCCAATAAAAAGATTTTTCAATGTCCTTTGCTAGTTAGGTTAATTCAACGCGTAGTTAATTTAGATCCCAGCTCTTCCCACCCCTTCTGGACTCTCCTAGACTCCTTGCTGACTTCTTGGCAATTTTCACCTCCTTGGCCACCTCCTCCTTATCGATGTTGTAAGCCTCTGTTGCATCCTTTGCTTTGGCTACCACTCTCAGCCAGTTTTTACAAAGCCTTCTTGGAGGATATCTTCTCTTTCTATATGATCTCCACTGGTAATTCTCACTTTCAGGCCCTTTGTCTTGACTGAGACTTAAAAGGATTATATTGGACATTTTTTAGCTTTAAAGATTCAATACTGACCACACAAGAAGCAAAGTCCAGTTGCACCACAGGAACACTCCCTACTCTGACAGTAACTGAATGAGACAACTACTCATATGTTTTTAGAGTTCAATAAATCAAACTAAATCAGAGTTCCCATAATGAACTTTTCAGCTACCATCCTTCTTCTTCACGTTATTTATCAACTTAGCTTCATATATTGAGACCTTCCCGGCAAATGTTCTCATATGTGACATCATTAACCTTACTGGCCACAGGCGGTAATTTCCTCAGTATAAAGATTCCCATATTGGTGCAAGTGTCTAAACATATAGCCTCCTCAATCTTTGTGATCAAAATGGAAGCAAAGAATATGTTCTTTTTTGATATTTGAACTGAAGGCATAATTTTCAGCGCAGAGCTAAGCGCTAAATATGGTGTGGGTAGAACCCAATAACCCAAATTACACGGCCATATTCATCTTCTTAGACATATAGTCTTCACCTCCATTCAATGTACTCTCTTCAGGCTCTACATTATCGCCGCCTTCAGACCCTTTGAGATACTAGAACTTAAACTTCAAAATTTGGCGTTGGCTTTAGATCCTGTATTAGCAACCTCTGACAAATACACAAGAGCATTTAGATCAAAGGTATTTACCCCTCTTATATTAATAGGTTTGTTCTTTTTAGCCCCTTTTTTTGTAGAAGCATACCAGCCCTTTTGGGTCGCTCTGTAGTCATAGCACATATGTGTTTTTATTTGCTGCACTAGTGTAAGCCCACATAAATCAATGTCCATTAGCCATCTTTCAGCAGATGAGCAAAACGCAGTGTTTATTTTAGATAGGTGTGCAACCACAGACAATAAGGCTTGACCCAATCTTGATGCTAGAAACTGCCTTTTCAGTGCTCCGCCATGTTGGATAGTAGTGTGACAGATAACAAGCCCAACTCTTGCATACCCCTTTCTGCCTATATCCTTTAAAGGAGAGTGGAAGCTAACTACGAAAAAGGGCAGTTACAGTCATTACAATTATCCCTCACATAATCCAGGACACTATTGGGCTTTTCATAGTGATTATCTAGGTTCTTGTGATTTCTATTCCCCCATGCTATATGAGATTGCCTTAGTCACTCCTTGTGGTGACACCATTGTTATATTTTAATGGTTGACTCAAAAGGTAAAAAAATCAAGAAAACCACTACAGTGATAGATTGCTCCCATTATGTATACCTTGATCCTTACCAATTATTAGCATAATCTGATATATTTTTCCCCTTGAAAAGACTTGATTAGTTCGCCTTCTTCCTATTATAATGCTATTTAGCTATGATATAATGACATATGTCCAACTATGAGGCCACATGGGAGCAAAGTGCCCTCACTGTAACAAATGGTATTAAACCATTCGTTGCATTTCAATTCAGGTTTAGATTTTCCAAATCTGAATCAATTCATTTAAAAAGATTTTTGGTGTTTGTCAGGTTTGGGCGAGGCCCCGGAAGGGTGACCTTTAAGGTTGAGCCCACACAATTCTGAACTTTGTTTGGAATTCTCTCTCTTTCTCTCTGGTGGCCTTGGGGCCACCCTTGCCTTATCTTACCTGATGATCCGTGCACAACAAGTTTTTGTTGCATCAACAAAAACTTGGGTTTTTGGGGTTTGATGTCCCTCAAGTATCCTGTCTTTTCCTTGGTGTGTTCGCAGCATCAGATTATTAGGATCCTGTTTGTCAGCGACTTTTTATTTGATAATAAATAAAATAAGGTTAATTCTGGGGTTTTCAACCTCGCTTACCTATTTTGTCTTTTTCTTGCTTCAAATTTCCCTAATTCTGAGGTTTACTACCTTGAGAGTCCAGCTCACGCTGGACATTTGGCGTGGATTGCGTTAAACCTAAGGTAAGATGGCGATTGGAAACTGGGATGTTTCCAACTGTTACATTATTCTGAACCGCATGTGCTGCTAGCACGCCACCAGACCCCCAGTTTGGCTGACCTCAGTGGTTGCTTCAGGTCCCGGTTGTCAAGTAAACAGCACCAGAGGGAGCCAGTGACTGATGGCCAACCCTGGATCTGAAGAGATTGTCAGCGCGAAATTCTGGTGGGGCCTTTCCCCCACCAGGGATTTAGTTGGCACAGAGGGGACCAGGCCCAGCTGGGCTCCCTCACCTATGGATAGTCTATTTGGTATGGGGCAGCCGTCCAGCTGCACTGGACCACGCGCCCCTTTTATGCTTCAGTTGGAAGCCTTCCTGGTCGGGATAGGAAGATATTTGCCAACTGGGGCATGGGAGGAGGTGCACCACAGCCAAGTGCTGGGCGTTCTTCCTCATGCTGGGCAGGCTGATTCTGGCAGCCCAGTCCTGATTCGCTCTCGCCATTTATATTTTTCCCTGTGAGGGACCAGAATTTCTCCAGGCTAATTTTCCTGGGGCTCAGGGAATCTCCCCCAGGAAGCCCTAATGGTGGTGGCCTCCCATTGCGGGGCCCTTCTTTAGTGGGGGGTGATGTAATGAATGGTATTAAGTCATTCGTTGCATTTCAATTCAGGTTTGGATTTTCTGAATCTGAATCAATTTGTTTAAAATTTTTTTGGTGTTTGTCAGGTTTGGGCGCCGGGTTGTGCCTCGCCTGAATTATTGATTAGGCTCTTGCAAGCCTAATCAATGGTTTGGGTAAGGCTCTGGAAGGGCAACCTTTAAGGTTGAGCCTGCGCAATTCTGAACTTTGTTCAGAATTCTCTCTCTTCTCTCTGGTGGCCTTGGGGCCACCCTTACCTTATCTTACCTGATGATCCGCACACAACAAGTTTTTGTCACGTTAATAAAAACTTGGGTTTTTGGGGTTTGATCTCCCTCAAATATCCTGTCTTTTCCTTGGTGTGTTCACAGCATCAGATTATTGGGATCATGTTCATCAGCAACTTTTTATTTGATAATAAATAAAATAAGGTTAATTCCAGGGTTTGCAACCTCGCTTACCTATTTCATCTTTTTCTCACTTCAAATTTCCCTAATTCCAAGGCTTACTACCTCAAGAGTCCATCTCATGCTGGACATTCAGCGTGAATTGCGTTGAACCTAAGGTAAGATGGCAATTAGAAACGGGGACGTTTCTGACCATTACACTCACAGCATTCACTTATTTGCACTCATGAATCAATGCATCTGCTTTGATGCATTGAGGCGAGATTGTAATGTCAATTATAAGGAATCAATTATTAATGCACATAAACATGGATAGCCCATTTAGGCAGTGCCATGTGCTATGGTGGCCTAGCACAGTCCAGATTAGGGATTTTTCATATATATTGTAATTATCTATCTTATCCCCATTTTTTGTTATCTGTCAAAATATGAAAAATCTTTAATTGGGTTGGTATTGTGAAACTGTTAATTTATTAAATGCGGTATTGCACCTAAAATCCTCCTATTATGAGAGTAATATTGCCTTCAATTACGCTGGTACAACTGATATCTAGACAATTTATGGGGAAAATTGACTCTAGTAATTATTTATAGCCGTTACCATGACCAGCAGAGGATTGGTTTGGTATGAATGAAAACATTAATAAATGATTCTGGTTAAGCGATGCTTGAGAGGTATATAATACAGGCTTTGGTCAACTAAAAAAATTACAAATCATTAAATTAGTATTTATATATCATTGTTTATTTTCTTAAAATTGTATTTTCATCTGATACCTACTTTCTGTGTTTTTAAGTAGTGTAATGCATATAATTGCTGAAGAGAAAAACTCAGCTTAAGAGCCTGACAAAGAAGTAGTACTGATTGTTTAGGAGATATTCCTATTTGATGACGAATACAGAAGGTCTTGTATTTTTATATAACCAGTAGACTTAAGAACGGCGAGCGTACCAGAGTTACTTGGCTTTTTTAGATTATTGGAGTATCTACTTCCCAATAATGAGCAGAAGCTTTCTTTATAAAGCGAGTCTCTATTCTCATCTTTCCCTGTTAAATTAATTAGCTTGCACCATTGGCTAAAAATTAATAACCATTTGACCTTATTTATTTCCCTCTTGTTAGTATATTCACTTATCACATATGGTAACCTGTAAATAAAGAATGTTTAAGTGCTTTTTGGGTTGTCAATCATCCCTTAATAATCAAGGAAATAAATGAGCCCAAATTAGAAGGTTATATTGGTTGTTTAAGCTAATTACAAAAGCAGATCATACATGGCTTTTAAACATGAAAGGGAAAATTTGATAGGCGCAAATTGCATAATTTTTAAGTGTCCAGATGTGCGCTACTTTTTGATTATAGCAATGTCTGTGGAAAAATAAAGCGACTTTAATGTTTAAAAGATGAGATATTCATTTGGTCACCAATACTAAGGCGTCATATAATGTGGCTTTTGTCTAGTAATCTTAGTTTTTGTTATATAACAGCCAAAAGTTGGTCAAATAGTTAGTTAGCTAGTTTTTTCAAATTCTTTAAACATAATCTAAAGATTAAGAATACAAGAGAAAGAAGAAACAATTAGATTGATATTTGTTTTTTTAATTTCTAGAGTTGCTTGCCTTTATTCTGATTTTTTATAATTTAAACTATCACAAATGAATGAGCTAATTATATCAATCTCATGTCAGATTCTTGTATTAGGTTCAATCTTAGGCGTGGGGCACTTTGACAGCAAAGAGGTCTATAGCACTACTTACAAGTATTAGATTATATTTATAGCTTTTTTTGTTTTTTTCCTCACATAAAAAAATTTTTACACCTAATGATTGAGTTAGTATAATTTCTTCATAAGAGAATTTAGCTACTTTCTTATGTCTCTTTGTAAAGTCCCATGAAATGCAAATAGGCTATTGGAAATTGATCTCATAGGCATAGACTACGTTCTCTTTCTTAAGTTTGGTTGTTTGTACTTTAATTTGTCATTTTTTCTACTGTTACATAAATTTTTATTTGAGTAAAATTTAACTTTCAGTGTTGAGGACTGTGTTCCTTATGATCTAAACCTTTAACATTGATAAATAACACCTTTAAAAATTTCAGTTAGTCAAAGTCATAATTTTAAACGTCATGTGCATCAGAAGGTGAGGATAACATCTAAGGAACTAAGCTGGACAGTCTTTGCGGTAGCTAAATATACTGTCTTTAATCAAAAGTTATTGTGCCTTCGAGTATAATCTCTCATAACAGATAAAATAGTCTCCTGTACCATGTTAAAAATATATTATATTGTATAAAGTTTTGAGATAACCCAAACTTGTAGTTACAGGTAATTTATTCCATTATATAAAAAATCTTATTGTCAGGATTAATCTGTAAACTCTTGTGCATCGTGGCAATTGTTTTCAATGATCCTTGTTGTCAAAGGCATTGACTCAACTTTGAAAGATCACCTTTAAAGTTTATGGCTATAAAGAAAAACGAGATTTGACCTTTAGCTAAAATATACTAACAATCAATCCTACCATTTGGGCTCCAAATCATTCCAAAATCTTCACGTGTAGTCCCCTACCCTCTTAATCAACCTTTTCTTGTAAATGGGTATGAGTATGCTTAGTGTATCATCGTACTCATTGTGCTCATTCTAAAACCCAACAAATTATAATCCTACCCTGATGACATCACTGTTTTGTGGCTAAAGAGTCTATAAAACTCTTAAATCTATCCAAATAAAGTAGTATTGATTGCAAAAATTTATCTTACTTTTATTGGAAGTTTTTTCTGGTGTAGAGATTTACTATTAAAAAAACTAAGAGAATATTAAGTATCATATATATCTCTGTACAATATTCTGTGGAATTAACCCTGTTACAGAACTGAGGGTATAATTTATTAGGATTAAGGAGTTCAAGGAAGGAACTAAACCAAGTCAGGTAGTATGATTGTCTTGAGCTCTACAGCATGGTGCTCACTACTTGGGGCCCTTTTTAGAACAAATTATTAACAACATGGAGTTTTATGCTGGATATGAAGATAATCAAATTAACCAATATTTTGTTTTTACTACACCATTTTAATCATTCTCAGCTGGCTTGCTTCAGGAATAGGATAAAGTTTTTATCCACGCTTTGAAAGATTTAATTAATAAACTTTTAACCTTAGAATATTCATGAGATCAGCCAGATGTCAGTGCAAGGGTTCCACCTGTTTAGTAACAAATTGACCAAACATATATCTTATTATTTTATTGCTGACACAAACAAGACTGACTATGGCAAGTTTATTGTCAGTTTTGTGAAATAAATAGTAAGTAAGTATTGTCTTTTCTGAGCAGCAACAAACATCTAGGTCAATATATTGTAGGGTATCTGCAGCCCACTGTGCAAAATTCTCAAATGGTAATTGTCCATCATTATGCTTTATTTGATGATATTTTCCAAGAAACCCAGAAAAATTTAGATGATATGCGCTCCCTCCATGTTAGCTATAGAATAGCCTCCAAGGAGTAAAATAGGAAGTCAGCTCAAATTACAAACTTAGCCAACTAATCTCTCAACGATTGGATAAATTTATTAAGAAATAAACCAGAATGCAATTAAGATTAGTCATCAAGCTATGTTTGAATGAGGTGTTAATGCCTCATGGATACAAAAAGATAAGATCAGTGAATAAAATTGAAAGTACGAGAATAAAGGGATAGGGGATAATAGATAGCGGGTATAGGGCTTGGGAAGTTGGGGATGGACACTACATAAAGGAACATTAGAGGGGAGAATGAGTAGGAAGAAAAAAGACAGGGGGATAGAAAGGAAACGGGGTAGAGAGAATGGGACAAAAAAAACGCCACAAAAACGTAAGTTCAGCAGTCTGAATTGGTCTAAGAGCTCATACAGTATATGCAACAAGATGCTGTGTTGTTTTCAGCACTTAAGCCATATGGATTATGAAGCTATCACCCTCCAGGGGTAATTAAGACACCTTCAGAACCAGCAGACGGTTATGCATAAGAAATTGATGCTTTCTTAAGCTCATTAATCTACTTAAATAATGATTTAAGGGATGTTTTACAGGCTATTAATGATCTTTACCATATCACCAGGGCTGCGGGACGTCAACGAGGATCAAAAGGCTGATATTGCTGAGCTCCAGTCTCTTATCTGAAGGCTACAAAGTGAGATACCACATTAAAGCTGCCCTGAGAACTCACAGAATAAGATAAAGAGAAAAGTTTGACTTGGGAGCGATGCATTGGACTGACCTGTATGATGGATAGTGCGATGGAAAGGTCAAGCACACTCCCAATAGTAGTTTTGACTAGATAGAGGAAGCCCTTTTTAAGTGGACTCTGTTCATGATGAAATTGTTTAGCTCCACTGTTCCATGATGGCAGCCATATTGGCATTATCCCCTTTGTTGAGTCCTCTAATCAGCCGTGAAGCCATGATGGCGAATACTGCAATCTGGGATCTCATGTTGGTCTTTCCAGGTCACATTTGGAACTGCAGCCTCCAACATGCCAATTCAGTTTTTACAACAAATTAAACCCATCAAACTGCTTAAGCTTGATCAATATAGGAACGTGCATTCTTTTTATAAAGCTTTTTAGAATGAAGATGCATGAGGCTGACATTTTTTCAAGGCTACGACATTGATTAGTTGTCTAAACTACAAAAGTCAAGATTTGATCATATCTAGCCTACCTGAGGACAATTGGAGCTATCCTGATGATTGAAACGCTGTGCTCCGCAAATTTGACAGTCCAAAAGACAATGGCTACACGCAAGGCTATTTTAGGATAATTCAATTTTAAAATGAGACTGCCACTGAGTTTGCCAACCAGTTCTACCTCAAGTCACAGGCCCTATTGCTTGACAAGCCACGGCTGAATTTGATGTGAAGATCGCCTTGTAAAATGCTACCAAGGTCTACCATAAGCTTACCGTTCCCTGCTTCTGTGTTGGCTAAGAATTTAGATACTTCCACAATGATTGAATACTTAAGTGGTGTAAGGTTACCTTTGGACAACCAAATGTTGAGACATGCGACAATGTTAAAATCCTATGTTCTTCACCAATTGATAGTTCCCAGGATTGTTAACTGCATAGGTTCAAGGTTGTGCAATTCTTCGCGTTGTCTGATAATATAATTTTAAATTTTATTTGAGGTGGGCTGACCCGGGGATGATACCGCACCAATTAGGGAAGTGAAGAAAATGGGAAAGGAGGATAAAACCCGTAAAACCTCCATGCGCGGCGTATGATAGGCCAGGAACTCCATGGACCACCTTTGCTATTTGCTATCTCAGCTCAGGGCATTGGCGCGCAAAACCAACACAGTCAAAATTGTCCCCTACCCAAAGTTCATTACTAGGATCAAACTCGGGAGGCAGTGGTAGAGGGTCTATACTCTACCACTGGGGTATCCTCCCTTGTTGTCTGATAATATATATTTGATTGATAATAGTTTGAAGACTATTATCCGTAGGTGAATAGATCACTAGTGGTGGGTCCAACGCTTGACCAGTATTCCTCCTCAAAATACTTAAAATGTCCTCAATAGGGATTTCTTCCCTTATACCTCCTAACTTGATTTACACTCAGATCCTCATTTATGGCCTCTCTCTGGTGACACACAGTCAGCAGCAATTCCTGTCTCAGCTCAGCTCAGCTTCTCTTCTCTGGATCCTCGATCCTTACTCTTTATCCTAAAGAGTCTCCAATTAAAGCACACAGCAATAATTTCCTTGAAGATGAATAGAACTAATAACAAATTCTGGTAATTACTCTATGTTTTTATTAAGTAAGTTTTTAAGGGAATTTATAGTGGAATTTTGGCGCCCAACCCTCAGTCGGCACCTCAACATTAACAGCAGATGTTGCCATTAAATTACTATTTGAAGTCTCATTAACAATTGTCTTCCCCATCCTGGTTAGTATTCCATCATCAGACATCCTCGATTCCTAAAACAGAATTAGTCAGAAAACGTTCCCTAACGTTTTCCTCTTGATCCCAGCAAACCAACCATATTTGGCAAGCGGCATGCTTAGGTAATGAGACTTGTTGCCAATTAAGGCAGGTCGCAAAACAACTTATTGATTCGCTAGTTGTAGGCAGCATCACTCACCTCACAATTTGATCCTTAATTCTCAATTGTTCAATGATGAAACCAACCAATTCCAATTAGTACACCTGATAGTTAATCATTAATCAACTATCAGATTCACCCATTTTGTAGCAACTCTTCCTGAGAAGATCTTAAGCATTCAATTGAATCAATCCCCAACAGATCTGAACCAAGCAGATTACCTAAAATCCCCTGACCATTGTTAACCCAAAATCAGGGTCAACTAATATCCAATTCAAAACGCTATAGGGTATTTCCTAGCAAACCCAGGTAATCTGGTCAGCTGGGAATGTGGGGAAAAATCTCCAAATGACAGTCAAGCCAATTACTAACAAGATAACGCTAAGAACTCAATAGAAACCAGCTATAACTGGCGTGATAAAATAATCATTGGTGGAACCTTTATGTAGCCATTTACTGGATTTGAGAGTCCATGGGGCACTATGCTGCCAGTTATCCCAAGAGACGTTCTAATGTAAACTATATCACTTTGCATGTGGACAATGACAACTAATAAAAAGATGGTCACCTATATAGATGGAACACTTATTATCAAACAATTATCTATACAACCTCAGAAGCGGAAAAAGATTAATCCCATCCAGTGCTTGCAGTAACCAAAAGTCAGCGAGCTGAACAGGAAAAGGAAGGTCAGGAAAGTATCTCCAAGCCTTATGCTACACAGTTTGGTGAACAGAACAAATTTGTAAGACTGGATAAGTCTGTGATTTACCTATCTTGAAAGGTGTCAAAGTGGCATATTTTAAAAAACTTTGAATACCCATTATCCAAATGTGGGGGAGAAGATCAAAAAACAATCAACTTAAATCAATAATTCTACTGTTCTCACAGTAAACATGATAAAATTAATTCTTGATTTTACTTGTTTTGACATAATTTTCAATTAGATTTAAGCTTATGCAATAGTCAACGGTGGTGCACCAGTTAATGTGATCTCCAAAGCCCTTTTTCAAAGAAGTTAAAATTGCTCCTGACATGGCTCATTGTCAACAATATGGGACCGCAAGCCCAATAAGTACCATCAGTGAAGGAGCTTACAGTAACCTACCCATGAGATTTAAATCTCAAGTCAACTCTACAGTCATAGTATTAATCAGTAAGTACTATTAATTCTTAATGGCACGATTTTTTTAAATTTATGGAGCACTTCTCACCTATAAGAAAGATGCTTTCGATATTCTCAATCATATTTTCCCCTATTACTCTTAGGATGATCAGGTTCCTCTTACTAAACGAGAATTTATATCAATGTGACTCATACTAACAAAATAATTCCTATTTGTACAGAGGACTGGTCAACATAGTCAGGCCTTACCATCCGCCATTTCTAAAATCCAAGTCATTCCTTTACGCGCCTCCTCCAGCTGTGAGCTACAGCTGGTGGAAAGCACGGTGTAAGTAAGGGACTGTCCCAGGACCTTCTGGATGGGTTACTAGAAGAAGATTTCTTCCTTAAAAAGTCCTAAATCAAACCTTATGCAGCACCTGGCCTAATAGTCCCTAGGCATTGATATCTGTGTGCTCCTCGCTAATCTGACCACACTGATGGTCACCATAACCAAAGTACAGAAGATCACCTACGTACATTTACTGCCCTGGGATGAGGTACTAAACATTGAAAGTATCAATGACTGTAAGAGTTTGCCTATTAAATGCCACTCCTAAATCATGTGTATTTATAACTTTTTAAAATTTGGAGACCATGTTGGAATATTAAAAGAACCAAGATCTATCTTTACTAAAAAAATACGCGCATATATACACAACTGAAAATTATAACCTTGGTTACATAAGAGGTATTCTACACCACATATACTGGGGATACCCTGTCATACGTTCTTTACTCTTAAAATGCTGTTGAACCTAAAATTTGGTGTAAAGAAAGTTATCAACCAATTAATATGACAAGGAATGATTGAGCCCTCTTACAATCCCTGGGCAAATCCTTATCTTTTAGTTAAGAAAAAGGATGGCTTTAACTAAGTCTTTATTCTTTATCGCCTCTTAGATAAAACTAAAAAACTCTTATCATTTACTGAGTAAAATGATGCTCTTGATTGACTAAGAGGAGCTAATTACTTCACCAAGTTAGATATCATAAACGGCTATTGGCTAACTGCCTATAAGATCTGAATTATAAAAGTGTTCTATTATCTCTTCCCAAGGGCTGTATTAACCTAGTTCATGCCCAAAGGTTTAAGTAATGTACCAGCCACCTTCCAAAGAGTCATTGTCACTATCCTAGGAGATATGTGCTGAGCTGCATCTTAGTCTATCCCAATAATCTTAATGTCTTTCTGAGAACCTTTACGCAACACCTGTCCCACTTGTATTAAGTCTTTCAGAAAATAGATAAAAATCAGCTCAATATCAAGCTTATTAATTGCAAGTTCTAGGATCCATATGGATTACCTGGATCACATAGGAAATACTAAGGTATACGGCCCAACCCTAGAATCTTGATGATGTTAATTGAATGAAAAGTCACAATAACAGACTTGATGTACAACTATTTGTAGGTAGGGTTGGATACTACCTCCAGTCATACAGGGATTCTCTCATCTGATTGAGCCTTTGTTCCACCTACTTCATAGTGGAGTGGTCTTACTATGGTCCCCAGAATTCTAGATCACCTTCAACAAGTTAGAAGCAACACTAAGTTGAGCGTCATTGCTTTCAGGAAGATAGCAAGTTAAATTAAGACTTACCTGTCAGTTAAAGTGCTAAAGAACACAATTGACAATCCCATATGCCAGTGGCACTGCTACTTGTGCGACTGTTATGAAATTAGGAATGACATTCGCCACTGAGCGCCCATGAGCCATAGTCATGTATAAGCACCTAGAAGCACACCAGGTGAACTTGGCCACGGGTCCCGTGGGTTGTTAAAAAATAGGTGGGAAGGGTGGTTTAGATCCGAAAATAATAAAAACTGGAATTGGGTAGCGGGATTTTATATTAAAAAGTTAAGTAAAGGAAATCACTAACAATTTCCTCAGTGCAATGCAAATGATTAAATAGTGTTCTATTTGTTAGTTTGTCAAAGCAGGGATTGGGGCCCTCAAATTTTGACCTAGCCCTGTGATTTTTTGAGGGAGGGGAAATAATGACTTCAATTTGAACTGACAATGAGGGAATCAGCAGCAGGTCAAGTCACTCAGTTCAGCCATGAACGCCTGATCCAAGGCTTTAAAGAATTTGTAATAGTTGTAGCAATGACATTTGGCCCAATGAGCAATGGAATCCCCCAGGGCCACCCCACATAGGGGCAGTCCCAACTGGTCAGAAACGGGTTTGGGATAACCAACCTGCCCATGCCCAGTTGTTTGGGAATTTGTTCAGTCAAGCAGGATTCCTTA
This sequence comes from Massospora cicadina, assembly GCA_022478985.1. Taxonomy (NCBI): domain Eukaryota; kingdom Fungi; phylum Entomophthoromycota; class Entomophthoromycetes; order Entomophthorales; family Entomophthoraceae; genus Massospora; species Massospora cicadina. Next base: position 102,093 of record JAKSZP010018566.1, read on the forward strand.
AGCAATGTTCCCAATTTTTGTAATGAGGGCTTTGAATTATCTGCAACAATCCCCCAATGGTGATAAATGCCTGTCAGGGACAAAGCCTGATGATACCAGGAGGAGTTTAGGATTGGCAACTGTACTGCTTGATGTTTCAATGCCATCAGTGATTTCAACTGAGGATTTGATACTTTTCCCCTTCCAACTATTAGTTGCTCGCCTGTCAGACTTTATTCTTGTAGATTTTGGACATTTCAGCTTTGATTCTGAGGATTCAGCGCCATTGGTTTTATGAAGACCTTCCAGCTTGTGGGAATGACGATTACTAATGATTTATGCACAGATTTCCTCGATTTGGTGAACCAATTCAGTGGTGGCAAGCGCTGGAACTTGAGGAGGAATTTTCAGAGGAAGAGCTGTTACCCAGCGCTTGTCTACCACATGGGCGAGGTCGCCCTGGGTGACAAGGGTTACAGCCGCTCTCTTAGAACATTTTTTATTAGGAAAAGGGAAAACTGCTTGATCCACGCAGAGGGGACGTTCCCCTGGACTTACAATTCCTACTCTACACTAATTTTGTATAGCCCTTTACATTCTGTCTGCCTCTTTATTAACAGCCACTGGAGCTGTTCCACTCATCTTGATGAGCATGAGGAGCATCCAGTAGCTTTCTGAAGTCGCGCCTTTACCATGCTTGAAAGAAACTATATGGTAATAAAATGTGAATTTTTAACTGTCATCTTTGACTGTAAACAATTACATGTTTATATCCATGGCTCTAAGCTCCAAAGGTTTACCAATCGCGCCCCTCATTAGGTGGTCATATGATCTTAAAAAGCATGAAGGTTGGCTAGAATGATGAACTCGAAAATTCAGGCCTATGACTATGATTGGTGCATCATTTTAGGGTTGTCTCAACAAAATGGCGACGAACCTTCATGGCTACCCATTGTTTCTGCGCTAGCTCCTTACGCTGATCAAAAATTTTAAAAGATGAGAAACCATAAGTATGACGACGAGCAACCCCTTTTCAGAGCACTTTGGAGAATTTTTCAAAAAACATGAAGTCTGAAGTGGTATACTTTACAAAATTTTCAGTAATTGAAGAAGACAAATACACCCTGTTCCTTTTAATGACTGTCAATTTTTATGCAAGCTCAGCATATTTTTGGGCATGAAGGACTAATAAAAACACCAAAGAAATCCAGCAGAGATTTTTGGGAGTCTATGAGATTGTGTATTCAGGACACTCTAATGAATTGCCAAGAGTGCCATGAGACGATCTTTTAAGGTTTCCACCACCTACTAATTGTTTAAGCCCACCTGTCATGGCAAACTACCTTGATTGACGGTAACAGCTCTTTACCTGCCATAAACTTTAATCATCAATTCGTTATTGTGGCCATGACCACTTATATAAGTGGGTCAAAGCTAATTCTCTGTGAGATATTGGAGCAGTCACCACATTAAAGTTTAAATTTGAGCACATCATACACAGATATGGGTGCCCACAGGTTATCCTGAAGAACAATGCTACTAATTTCACCGCATCTATGATTTCAGAGTTGAGGTAGCTTATGGAGATTAGAGGTATCTTTTCCGCCTAATACTATCTTGGGACCAAAGGAACAATTGAGAAGGTAAAAACTTGTAACAAAATCTCAGTATATTTTATTGCCTTCTCCCCTCCCATTGGACCTCCTACAATAAATTCACTATATTCTCCTACAACTTCAGATATCATAGTTCAACCAACTTCTATCCTTTTCAACTGCTATAAGGCCAAAAGCTTGATTTAATTCATGTTGTACTCCATTGTGAGGATGAGGATGTATCTGGAATAAGGTCTACGTCAACTGAATGGTTAAAACACTTTCAACATTCAAGCTGAGGCTTATGGGTCTTCTATAAAAAACCTAACCAGGAAACGCAGGAAGACATTTAATTAGGACCTTTAAATAAGTTTAAAGTAGGGTGTAGAGTGTATTACTGCAATGCCTATGGGTTTGGATGAACAAAAAAGGTGTTGACACTCTAGAAAAGGTCATATAAATTGTGAAGCATTATTTCTTTAATATATATATGTTAAGAATTTGTTTGATAGAAAAATTTTTACCAGGGTTTATGCAAAAACTCAGGCACTGCTATAACACTCGCCTTTCTCATAAGTCTCCTTTTTAAGATAGAATAAGTCAAGAGGGGGAAGTGTTTTCAAAGGCGTTGACATAACTTTTAATAAACACCTATCATAAAGCTGCTGGTCTAAAAAACAATTATAATAGGACCATCTACTAAAATGTTCTAACGGGTATCCTACCTTTCAGGCCTTCAAATCATTCCAGAGCTGTCATACGGTGACTCCTACCCTCTAAATATACTTTTTTTTCTATAATTAGGTATGATTATGCCTAATGTACTCATTGTATTATTGTGTCCATTATACTCCCTGACAATCCTGGGTATAGCCTGAGAAGTTTTCTGTTCTGTGTCTAGAGAGTCCCTATATGTACTCTTGAATAGAAACTAAAATAAAATGTCATTATTTGCAAAATTTATCTCCTTATTAGAAGCTCTTCTTGGATTAGAGATTTTCTATCCTGAGAATTGAAGGAATATTGATCATTGTATTGCTCTCTGTATAAAATCTTATTGAAATGACCTTTTTCAGAATGAGGTCATGCAATCAAATAGTTTCAGGGGAATCATAAAATAGGAACAATACCAAAACTTTTCTTTCTCGTTGCAAACACTTTTGCAACCCATTCAATTCAAGACTAAATCTAGTTTGATAATCTCATAGAGGGGATTAGTCTGCGACCATGTCTGGGAGCAGTTGGGCAAGCAAGGCAAGAGGAGCAGGCGGAAGGCCCGCGGCCTCTAACGTTTGAAAACGCCCCAGAGAATCTGGCGGAATAGAAAAAAATCTAAAAAAACTGGCGGTCACAATTTCCCCAGAGATACTCGTGTGGCAAGCACGATGCAACCAGTACATCAACATGCCACATTCCCAGCCACTTTCGTCGGTGGAATTTGGAGTCCGTGTGTATCTAGACATCCAAAAAACGGCACTATGGGAAAAATTTTGTGAAGATGTACACAAAATTTTCCCGACCGTGGTGTACATTGCACCTCACTCCATGTCACGTGGTTGGCTGGACCTAGTTTTTGAAAGCAAAATAGCAGCAGACGAGGCTGCAGTGGTGCGCGTAGTGGTTGACCTCCCTGAAGGGCAATGGGTCGTCAAAACTAAATGCACCAGATAGACAAAATCAAACCAAATTTTCCTCACGTTTGACTTTTTGCCTACTACGGTAAAACGTGATGTTTTGGAGCAACACCTGAAAGATGGTCTCGCCATATATGGCGAAATACAATCTTTTGAAATGCAACGTTTCATGCTGATGCCACACCTGTGCACCGCCAAAGCCATCGCAGTTCTGACCCCAACTGAGGAGATCACAAAGGACCTAACCCAGATCCCGCACTCCACCTTTATTGACATTGCAGGGCACACCACCCACCCATTCCGGGTTACCGTGGACAGCGCGCCCCCCATTTGCACCCACTGTGATGCGTTCAGCCATAAGGCACATGTGTGCCCCATCAAAGAGGGCGTTACATTCCAAGAGCACCCCTCGGCGGCCATGGCCAGCGGAGAGGCGCACTACAAACCAACTGCAAGCACCAAAGAGGCTTTCCCGTGGGGAGCACAAGGCTGCTACCTATTGGTAAGCCCATCTCCCCACAGGAGCGGAAGAAGGCCAAGCAGGCCCATAGGACCGCGGCCAAGGAAGCAGCCAAGGTCACCACCACCATCCCACACTCACAACGCCAGGAGGACATGGAGACCTTCATGGCGGAAGCAACTTGGGAATCCATCACCCAATCAGATTGGGAGGCCCAAGCCGAATGGGCCACTCAATCCAAGGATCCAATGGGAGATTCGATCTCACCCAATCGCTGCACCCAAGCCCCAGTTGAAACTGACTTGGGACCTATCCCAACCGAAAAAAAAAATTTGCCCCACTTGATGGTGCACTGAACTTATCCGCACCACAAAAAATTCGTCCGACATTGGGAAAACAAAAAGTGAAGGCCAAAGCCAATGTGACTCTTTCCACAAAAATTAACAAAAACCCTGATAGCGTTGCTGCTAATACCTGCGCTGCTGTGAAAGCCCGTGGGGACCTGGAAGAGGCTGGTGGGCCAGGGGCCCACCCCCTCACACCTAAGGTGCAATGGGGGAAACTTTTACTCTAGGGATGCTGAATATCGCCGGACTCAAGGCCTCCCCATCCTGGGCTAGGAAACTGAGTTTTTTACAAAATAATTTACCGTGGATATCCTGGCCATCCAGGAAACCCACTGTCTACGAGGTTCCGAGGATGCTTGGAAAACAATGCTCCTACCATCCCTATCCTTTTGGCCAAAGCACTGTGGGGTGCTAATTCAGAAAAACAATTTTTTCAAATTTACATCTTCAGAAACATTCCTAAATGACTGAGTGCTCATTGTCACCTTTTCATGGGCCAATGTTGCACACACAATCGTCAACATTTACGCCCCAAACGGTGCACAAGAGCGTCAGGAATTTTTCTCGTCAGTCAAATCCCTCCCACTACCCCCCAATTCCTTCATAACTGGCGACATGAACTGTTTGCTAACCTCACCAACGGACTGGTGGCCGCCCTCACCCCACGCCCCACAGGGTCACGTAGAACTACGCGTTCTAAAAGCCACCCTTGGGTTAATGGATGCGCTGCCATGACATGCCCCACTGCTCAAAAACATGACGCGTCCCCACATCCACAACGGCCAATTAAGGTCCATGACCCGCATTGACCTTATTCTAGCACCGGCGAAATTCCAACCCCACATCTCCCACTTCAAAACAACAAAAATGGAATTCTCTGACCACCGACTGGTCTCAATAACATACCACTTACCCGTCACAGTTGCAAAGGCCCCACATTGGTGCAAAATCCGCCCCCCAGAGCTTGCGTCACCAGGATTTTCCACGTGGGTGGAAGAGGCAACTTTGGCAAAATTGTTTGTTGCACCATTTTGCGCGGACCCCATTTCCATATGGGCAACTTTCAAAGAAGACACCATTTGCCACTATTGCCATATCTCATCCAGACGCTCACAAGCCACATCGGCGGTTATATTGCATGCACTGGCGGAATTGGCCCACTTGGAGTCCAACATTCCAGCCTCAGGATATAGCCCTGCATGGGGCCAGAAGTGGGCGGAGGCAGCAGCCCACCTCAACGCACTTGAAAGGCAACACAAACATGGGGTTTGTGTCCATTACAGGGCCACACGCATCACTAAAGGTGACAAGTGCACCGCATACTTCTTCAAAAAAAATTTGCACCATGCCAGAGCGTGGCCTGCACACAGGTGCGAAGATCGGATAATTCTATTGTGGACACACTGGCCGAAGTGGCAATTGAAATGCAAAGATATTACTCCAAGTTATACTGAGCCAAACCAATTCAGCCAGCCAAAATGGCGGAATTTTTTTGACAAAGCTCATATCCGCACCATTTTCTGATACCTGGAAATAATGAATTTAATTACTCTGAATGAATTATGGACTACCATTTGCAGTGCGCCAAACTGAAAATGCCCAGGCCCTGATGGCATTCCATATGAGTTCTACAAAAAATATTTTAAATATATATCCCCATTGCTGCTAGCCTCACTCAACCAAAGCCTGTTGGAAACGCGCCTCCTACCAGGAGGACATGAGGCTTTTACAGTCACACTCTTCAAGAAAGGGGATAGGCTAGACTTAGCCAACTGGCGCCCCATTTCTCTAACAAACACAGACACCAAAATCTTAACAAAAAATCATGGCTAACCGTTTAGGGACTGTAGCATCTGCCACCATCTCTCCAGAACAATTCGGTTTCATCCCCAGAAGGTCGATTTGGGATAACGTGCACTCTGTGGCTAATGTGTGTCAGTCCACAGCCTCTGGGGCACTTGTATTCTTGGACCAACAAAAGGCCTATGATAGAGTAAACTGGGAATACCTTAGGGCCTGCCTCCAACAATTCCGCCTACCTCCCCGCTTCATTAACTGGGTGATGCTGCTCATGGAATCTGCAACAATGGCTGTGCGTGGCCCAGGTTTCCTAACGGAAGTAGTCCATCCTCAAAGGGGCCTGCGACAAGGGGACCCCCTGAGCCCACTCTTATACAACTTCAGCCTTGACCCACTACTGCGAAATGTGAATGCCCAACTCACTGGGGTCCATGTGCCAGGCCAAACCCCAGTCAAGATGATGGCATTTGCAGATGATTGCGTGGTGGGGGTGTCTAATAACAAAGATGCACGCGCGCTTGAAGCCCTCATCCAGGAATATTCCCGGGTAAGCAACGCGGCACTGAACGCCTCCAAAACCGAAATCATCCTCCTTGGTCAGTTTCAGAACTGCTGGGCCCCAGCAAGTAGTTCCCAACCCAGCCCAGCTGCTCGCCCAAGTCCATGCCTTACTAACTCAAAACACACCGCTCCACTGGTGCTCCCCTTTGTGCCGCAACCTACCATAGGACCGGTACGCCATCTGGGCGTGTGGTTGGAGGCAGGAGGATACGCGTCAGCAGTAATGGAGGGCCATATACTGGACAACGTGACGAAGCGAATCGCCTCTCTCAGAGCCCACCCTACTACCCTCACTGGCAGGGTTGTTCTTGCCAACTCCATGCTCCTATCCAAAGTCTGGTTTGGAGCCCACGCCATCCCCTTCGCCCCAAGCTTCTTCAAATCCCTGTATGCTTTGCTACAAGGTTGGCTTTGGTCAGGCCGCCCTCCACCAGTACGGCTAGAGGTCATATTTGGCCCTCATCATCATTGTGGCATGGGCCTACTTGACTTCAAAGCCCATGCCACCAAGATCCTAGGCACCTGGATTGCGGCCGTCACTGCTCCTACACTCCTATCCCAACACTGGTCCTGCGCGGCCCGCTCCAACTTCTCCCGAGCCTTGGGCCTCAACAATCCATCAAACCCCCACTCCCTGATGAAATACCTCGCATCACACACATCAGCCACAGGTCCTCACGGGACCAAAACCCACTACAAACGAATCCTACTCTCCATGCGAAGCGCAGAGTGGAGAATTCGTATTAGTGGACATACAACCCAAAGAGGCCGCCCCTCTCCTCAGTTCACACAAGAGGTACAGGGGCTACCCATCCATGATGGCGTGATCCCCATTCGACCCCAAGTCCTATCCAGGGTGGACTACCTGGACATGATGGACATCCCTTATTCCACTGAAACCCAAAAGACTATCTGGAAACATGCACACCATCCTCTGTTGCAGCCTCAAGTCCGCTCCCATGTGTGGCGCTGCCTGAGGCGGGTGTATCGTACAGCTGAGCGCTCTAATGCTTTACACTCATCCTGTGTCGTGTGTGGCCAGTATGGAACGCTGTTTCACCGCCTGGAGAAGTGCCCCACCTCTAAAGTAATATGGCCGAAGTCCAACGTCTGCTAAGCCAGGATCAAACACATCCCTTCAGTCTGTCAAGAGATATGTTTGCTTCATCAATGGCCTCCCCCTCCCACCCTCCCTTCGTGCTCTGGTGGTTGCAATCACCATGTGGACTATCCACACGATTGTCTTGGATGCCATCGCCGGATCCATCCCCACCCTCCCTGAAGCTGTCCACAGATTCTGGTCTCATTTGGTGGATCACTTTCAAGCGTGGATGTTTGGATATCTCCCACCACGTCGCTGGCAGCTGATTCCTCCTGGTTCCCAGTCTGGTTCATCAAATCAGACCCCTTCCTCCACACGTGCTCAATAGTGGCTACGCCCCCTACACACGTTCCCTCCCCTTCCCATAAGTGGCGTTCCCGCTGGCAACAAGAGATAGCATCGCTTCTCTGGGGTGCCTCACCTGGTACTAAGTTTTGTCTCGTCTGAGTCATATTCGGAAGTGTCCATCCCATGGTCGGCCTTCCCCACAATAAATTTAAATAAAATAGGAACAATACCTGTGCAAGTAGAGTGCTTATCTTGAGCACTACATTTCTTTTGGTGGTAGATTTAACTGTTAAGGTTTGTATTAGAAGGAGGCCAGTAATTATAACATTACTAGGAGTGGACATAATTTGAAATATGGGCTTAAGTCAGGGTCTACAGGAAGAATTTATCAAATAAGCGTATCCTTGTACAGACACTTATTTATATCTCAATATTTTCTCCTCAGTGCAGAAGGATGAAGGGCAGAGTATTACTACATATTTTACATTAAAAGAAAGATAATGAGTACTAAATATATCCTAATAATCAGACCTATAGCATATAAACTTACTATTTATTTTGCTTCCTAAGGATTACCTACAAAGCGCATTATAAAGTTCGTCCAATATGAAACAAATGTTTCACTTAATAAACTCTATTGGCTGTGATCATAAAATTATTTTTTACTTTAGGAAACAATGATTTAGTTCACAGTTGCATATTACCCATAGCCAGTTTAAAATAAAAGTTTTTCTGGTATGTCACCTGAAATGATGGAGTGACACAAAGAAAAGTTAAAAATGTAGTCACATTTATGTAAACTAATGAATCAGAGATCTATGCAAGTAACCAATTTTAGTGAAAGATAAATAAGCAAAATCACACGTTATCTGACCTACCTTTGAATTGTTATTATCAAAAATAGATGTGTTTCACCCCATATATTCCTGTATTATTTTTAATTTCTTGTTTAGCAATTTGCACATATATGCAAAGCATATGTAGACAAAAGATTCACATGATAACACGCACACAAAATTTTTCTTAATTATATCCACATTTTGAACTATAAGAATTACCTCTTGCGCTATTTCAAAAGTTTTTGTTAACAAAGCTTTCACATTCATCTTGTCTTTAAGAGTACGTTAACTGTATTCTCTATCAGAATCAAAAGCTTTATATATAAATTATAGTGGGCTACTTTTGTCCCATCTTTTTTGATAGACAAAAGTTACAATACACTTACAAATATTTATATTTTAGAATGTATGGGGGCTTACATCAGTATGAAACTTTAAACAGAAACTAACAATCAAATACTAGCTACAGGGGAATGATTACTAACACATATACCAATTACCTTTGCATATAATAAAAAGTAACATATATAGCTTCAACATCAGGACTAGAATGAAATATTGAAGGCGAAGACTATATGTTTAGTCCAAAGATAGAGTTTATAAAATGAAGAACAAATAAAATCATTGAGATTCAGAGTCCAGAAGGATACCTATACTGCATCTGAAGTATCCAAAAATCTCACTCATGGAATCCTTATCCTGGGAACATAAATAATCACTAAAGAGATTCTTCTGTCATAATTGGCATTATGAGAAATATGTAATAGACCTTTCAGAATTATACATCCAAAATTCCAACGTTGAGATATGTTAAAAAATCATAAACTTTGCTTTATATCATTTTGGTAAATTCAGCTGGAAATTATAAAGAGCTTCCTTGCATATTTTGAAACAAATTGAATAAAAAGAAGCTTATAAACAATTCTAAAACGTCCTCTTAATACAGTCACAATGTGAAATAATCTATAAAGAAATAATATATACATTATCTTCTCCATATATAAGTCTTTACCAAAGTTCTGGAGTGATGGAATTTGTCAAAATTGCCATGAAGATCTTCCAACTTTACTATATGATTCTACATTGTTGCTCAATAACTTCTTGAAGGCTTTGACTCTATACTTAAACGTTATGAAGCTAGACCACTTATTAAAGTGTTATAATAAGCCTTAATTGCAAACCACAATGAGGATGAAAACACAAAAATATAGATTATAAATAGATCGAACTTTAGATTCTTAGGGAGCTTAATCTGAAACCATCACTATTGCTCTGAATTTTCAGCATATACTATTGCTGGTTGAAACAATTGTAGAGAAGGCATCATTGAGTAACATCCATACTCTCACAAATTGGCTCACAAAATTTTAGAAAGTTTTAAATAGCATAGAATAAACTCAAAAAAGATGATTTATTGAACAATGTCTATAAACACCTGTACTATTATGAATATCATTGTGCCAAGTTGAAAGTTAAACTTCTGGCCTAGTTGATAAATCTTAAATTGATTTAACTTGCAAAGGTAATAAAGAAGTGCTACTTTGTCAAATGAGAAGCTAAAAGCATAGAAGAATATTCTACTTTTTCAAGAGCTAAGACAAAATAAAACTTAGGTCATCTTAAAAATTGGCTCAATACTCTTGACTTAAAAAACACTGCTTTATGAGACCTTTATATCGCTTGAGGTCACCATTCAACTTACTATGAAGTTGTGGAAAGTCATTCTAAAATGATTTGAGAATAGGTTAACATAGTTGCTGGTCAAAGACCAAAAAGATTTACAATATAAGACTACTGGAAGTATAGCCCCTGATTTGCATGTTTTGTATAGAGTTGAGAATGCCGCTTAAACCTTTTGTAAATCAACAAGTTCATGTCTAGTGAGGTCAGAAAAAATATGCCTCGATATCTATGAAAATACCATTAAAAGTGCTATGGACCATAAGAAGGTTAAGTACAGCCTCTCATCATTGATTGTATTTTATAAGAATAATGGTATCACACATGGATTCCTTTTTAGAATGGAGAGAAATCAAGGAAGCATTGAACAGTAAATTTATACTAAAAAAATATGAGCATGAAGAAGAAAAATAAAACTGAAGATCATAACACATCATGGTTATTCCATTGCTGCTTCTCTAAGTGTTTATAATGAAACTCAAATCTAAATGGCAAAAAAATCTTTTTAGCAAAAAATAACATTTCCAATTTTTTGCTCTATTATAAATGTATCAGTTGACCTTGTACCTTAAACCGTGAGTGAGGTTTTCTAAGAATATACTTGAGAATACAAAGCTGTTTTGTTGGGTGTAGCCAATATACACATGCCTGTTACACTTGAGGCATTCCTTTGAGGCTTAAGGTCATGACCATCAATTAATCACAACCTAATCTTGAATAACAACATAAACGCAACCTATGCAAGAAGACAAAATATCAGGAAAACGATTTTGCAAGAAAAGTTACTCATTATTGGCAGTTAAAAGGTCACTCATCTTGAGGACAAGTACCCCTATTGCCAACAATTCTCCAGTACCTGACATTAATCAGCACTTTCCGCTCACATCTTCTATATAGGAATACACCTTCAACAACAAATCTCATGGGTATCAATTAGACACTCACTATTACTTTTTATAAGGACCTGCTGAAATCAAAACTCTGAGTGCCTGTATCAGAAAAAGTTGGAAGAAGCGTCCACTGTGTCACACTTGAGTTCAAACCTAATAAGCACTCAACAAATATAATTATTAGTTTGAAACAAATGGAAACACTTACTTATGTACAAAGAAGTATATTACAAAAGATCAGTTAAAGCTAATAGATAACAATCTAAACTGTGTTCAAAACGCTTTTTTTTAGGTCAAGAGTAATCTTTAGGTCAAGAGGTTACATGACGTCAAATCATGTACTTAAAGAGCACAAGACAAGATCTTGTTTCAATTGTGACTAACCATGTTTGATGAAATTAATAGGGCCAGTTTTGGTTGACCATGGAATCAATGAATCATGGTCATTCTCACTCACTTAATTAATTGTTAGAACGTGAAATCTAACTATTCAAAAATGGTTCATTTTGGTATATCTTGCATTAAAATTGTATCTACAGAACTCCAATCTGGACATCTTGGATGCTATTAACGTTAAATTAAGCACTAGTCTCTTAATTAACGTTCCTCAATCATGTTGTTGAAAGTCTCATGACATTGTACACCACTAGTGATTCTAAATAATTCATAACTTGCATGTGCGACCCATTCAGATACAAAATCTAATCAAGTTCAATAATAAGTTTCCCAGTGACTGCGCTGAAGCTAAACTCTAAGTTTCGCCTCCAGGAAATCTTAGCCTTGCCATCTAATTTTGGAGGAACAATCACGAAAGTAGAGTTAATAATAAAAAGGTTCATATTATTGTTATTTATAGGGGTAGTTAAATCAAATTTTTTTCTCCTCCAAGTTTATCAAAACAAACTTTCTTTTGACCTTAAGTATATGCATTATTATAACACTGCTAGGACAAACAATTCTAACGACATTGGCGCCTAATCTGCAGTGACCATTTTTAAGATAACCTATTCCGTTCACTCTATTGCTTTGGATAGTATTCCTTATGAGATAATCATAAGGACTCATTTCATGTTCAGTCATTAAAAATGCATCTAAATAATAAGGATCTCTATCCCCATTAAAAAATATTTTTAATAAATTTTATAACTAATGAGTCCAACAAGAATAAAATTGATGTTTTGATGAGTATTATGATTATATCACTACTAAATAGTACTTTGTTACAACATAAAATATACCAGAATTCATTGATGCATCTGAAGAAGAGAATTCTATGGTAAAACAAAATCAGAAGCAGGCCTGATGAACAACTTCAGGTATGCACTAGAATAACTATTCAAACCCTCTAGTTTTCCTGCTGCATAATATGAGTATTGATGGAGTTAGCAAGTTAATCCCTTAAGTTCTAACTAGTATATTGGATCCTTCCTACCAACGCACCATCAAAATTTCTTGGCAACATGACCCATGTTGAAATTCTAGTTTAGAAAAATAAAAGTATAAGATGAGGTATAATGATTTCCATTAATCATATATTGAGGAATATTTACGTGGTGCTAAGCTTGATCTGGTATTAACAGCTAAAAATCTCTTCTTTATTATTCCTCTTGTACATATCATTTTAAGCTATGCCCTAAATAGCTCAACGAGGTTCATTCTCTCCTAGATGCCTACAATGATATCATAAACAATACATATAACTTTTTTGGTCTTATGATTAACTTGATACACATTTTTTTAAGGTGAGCTGGTCCCATTAAGACAAAATAATACCAAAAAGTTAGGGTGAAAAACACCAGATGAAGAAAGATCTTAGGGATTTTCTAGATGCTAGATTGTTAGCTCTACAAAAATCTCATGTTTCTCACCATTGCTACTCATTAAGAAAAATAATGGTAACCATCGCACTGTAATAAACTATTTAAAAGCTAAAACCCTTACAAAATAAGATAAAAGTTCTATAGTGCAAATTAATATCCTCAATAAACTTTTAGGCTAAACTACTTTTCTGCAATGGGCAATAACATAAGTAGCCAGAAAATAGTCTTTCTTTTTTAGTACTAGATGGTCCCACAGAAAATAGTCTTTCACCCCAAGATCAGGAGAAGTGCACATTTACATGTATCTAGAGGTGTAAACTTTCCTGGTAGGTTTACTGCACAGGTTCAAACTTTAATTTAAGAATAAAGTTGATTGCTAGTTGTATGGAGACAAATAGTCAGTCAAAACTTTTTTTATAGGCGGTTCCAATCTCACTCAGGTAAACTATTATGAATTGTTTATGTAAAATAGACAGGGATAACTTATACCTTAAACTCTTCAATATATAAGAAGTATATTAAATATTGTAAAACTTGGCGTGGTATATTTGTCCCAAGGTCAACAGCCTCATTTACTTTATAATGAATATTTTACTTCCTAAGATCTTTCCTTTATTATAAATATACAGGGGGGTTATTTAGGGTGATTTTGCGCTCAACTTTTAAGTTCTCACCTCATTACTTTCAGTATTCAGTCCCCAAATTACTTAACCCTTCTGTGCTGACTTCTGAAATAGCAGGTTCTAATACCTTATTCAGCCTAGGTCAAAATTATACAAGCTATCAGACATAAACAGGTATAAAGAATTAATTACCTAATTACTACAGTCTGCACTACTCATGTTAACGTAAAAAGCCATTAAAAAAGGGTTACTGTTCTTATGTGGCTCCAGAAAATGCCCTAGTTAGTTGGCGCTCAGCCCAATAATCCAAGGTAGGAATTTGATTATCAACTATTCAGCCAACAACAAGATTTACCTTCAACTTTGGTAATGAAGGTTCAATTAACCAATAAATTGACATCAACATGGAATATCCTGGTATTTAATTCAACTAATAGCTAATAGACAATAACTTGGCAAACAATAATGCTTGATAAGTCAGGTATCAAACAAGTATAATATTGAGTTGAAGCCAGATAAGACATCATAGTAAAACTAACACATCCAAAGCTAGGCAATAATACCATAGAACATCTGTTTTCTCACTTAACATTGCGCTTTCATTACTCTCATCACTAACATAGGACTTTGGTAGTGTTTAGTTCAATCCTTAAAGAATTCCCACTCATACTTTCTTCTCTTTAATGCATCTTTATTTCTCTCATCGCATATAAATGACTTTACCTTAAGCTTGCTCAATTTTTGGCAAGCATTTTCTTGAAAATAAGACTTTTAAATACATCCATCATTTACCCTCCAGAACAGGAGGTGTCATAAGTTTCTGGAGACTATTATAGCAAAAAATAAAGAGTTTTCCTTTTACTTTTTAAAAAATATTTAATATAATTTATGCTTAAAGTTTGTATCTTTCTTTAGATCAAGTTTCTTAAGAATTTACAAAAGACTTTGTTTTTTATATGACAGTTGGTGATATTTTGCTTGTATATGCATCTGTTGACATTTTATGAAATTATTCTTAATGGCCCTGTGCATAAATAATCTAACTTAGCTTGGTGGAAAAACCCATGGGTACCACAATAAGATGAAATTTTTTCAATTTTTACGTTTTTTAATGCCAGTCATTTTCAATTATCATACTTATTGACCTAGATCCTTTTCTAAGCTATATAGAAACCTTGGGATTGTGATTTAGTTAGAATATTAATTAATTGGTTTAAGAAGAGTTAAGACTAATCCCCAATGTTAGTTCTAATGCTTTATAATATTGGTGGCAGCCCTGCTTAGCTCCCACTAGAGTAAATTTGAAGGGCGTTTCCCATGGCAGAATGATAGCTGGTATTGTAGGAAAAAACCACTTAGCTTAAAAATGAAAACAAGAAGATGTCTTCCATGTGATCAGTTTCTGTAGAGTAGCAGCTAAGGTACAGTTGCTCTTAAAACCAGACCATTTGTCTCTGGCCAATATGGGATTAAACTAATCCTTTAAACCCAATTATTTCACCTAATTGGGATATGATAAAGATAGTATAGCCCCTTCCATTATTGATAAGAATTGATTGAGGGCATCTGTGACAAAATACACTTGTTCAAAGATCTATCTTTGCATTTCTCCAGCATTAAACTGACTCAAAGCTCTTTTTAAACCCATCTGGTAATTGTTCAACTAAGGCTAATATGTATTTGACTCCTCCAGAACTAAAACTAATTGGGCTCATGACATCAATTGATACTGTATACCATGCAAATCCTGGTTGTTCTAGTCGCTACCATTTGTATCCTTATATGGGTTTTGTAGCTGACACTCAACATGGGAGGAAATATACTAGGCTACATTGTAATTCATTGACTCTCTTGATATTGTCACAGATATTTGCAGGGTTTCTTAGCCGCTACTCCCAGAAACTTTTCAAGCAGCTTGGCTTATTTCAGATTGTTCAACTTTAGAATTATTTGTGTCCAGTTTTTTGATATCTTGTTAAGTAGCCCATTTTTCAGTGTTTTCATGATTTTTGTCAACGCGTTATAAACTGCTTGGATTCATCCCCAAAATTCCCGTTGATCATCTACTATAAATATACATCCACTTGATACACAATATAAATAGCAGGCAATTTTAAAAGTCCATTGATATTCTAATTTATAAATTCTTCTCTGTGCTTACTATAAAGTCATAGGCTTGCAATATCAAAGCCCATTTTGCCATTCCACCTTCCAGTTCTTTAAGATTATACAGCAAGTTTTGAGAAGCTTTTCCAGTGATGACCTTAAAATGTGTCCTGTGGGCATAGAATTAAAGCTGCTTGCAGGTCTAAATAAAAGTAAGTCATTCCCGTTCTATGAAGGCGTAAATCCATTTCAGCCAAAGACAAAGTTCTGCTCACATAAGTTATTATGTGTTCGTCTCCACTTTTTTAACTTAACTTAATAGGCCACCAATTTCTCTAAGAGAAGCATTAAATTAATATAATACTAAGACCAAATCTACTGTGATCAAAGATAGGACTTGTTATCAAAGCACTTTCAGAGCTCATCAAATGAGGCTTAGCTAACCCTTGTTTCATAAAAATTTGTTTGGATCTTTAATAAGATAAAATAATGGCTTGGCTATATTCACAAATTCCTTAATACATTTACAATAATACCAAACCATCCTTATGAATACTTGGATTTCTCAAACGCTCCTGGTAATAAAATCTGTTCAATTGTTTGATCTTTTTCTGAGCCTGAAGTTGTAGTCCTCACTATCTATGACAAAGCTTAAGTATCCTAACTTGTCCTTAAAGAGATGAAAATTTTTTGCATAATTTTCAGATTATCATATTAATTGTTTAAAAGCTTATTCCAGATGGTTTGAGTAGTTGGTAACGTTTTCCTAAAAACATGTATATCGTTAAGTATACCAAAACATAGGATAACTTCAAATTAGCTAACATTGTACTCATCACCCTCTGGAAAATAGCCTATGCATTAGGTATCCTTATGGCATTCTTGTTTATTTTAAAAAGTCTTGTACTATAATAATATCATACTTTCTTAACATTCAGTTGGCAAGTCCATTTTCCAATATCCCAAAATGAGAGTGTTGTTAGAAAATACTTTATCTTCAACAAGATGATCTAAGCATTTTTAACTCTAGGCATAGGATAGAAGTATAATCTAGTAATTTAGTTAATGTGACAATAAGCAACCACAATTTGATTGGAGCCATTCTTATTCACTATTAATACTAGATTAGGTCAAGAACTTGAGGAGGGTACTTTTTGGATTTTTAAGTGCAGAATATGCTCGCTTGGTGTTTATTTCACCAAAATCCAACAATGGGGGCTGTTACCACGATTTTAATTAAATTACTTTAAACTTCAAACTTAGGAAAAAAAGGTTTTAAAGTTTTATTAAGCTAACGCGGGATAAGGAAAAAAGCATCCTTCTTAATCTCGGATCATTCAGTCATTAGCTGTATTTAGGTTTTAGTAAATTCAATAATAAGTTTGGAATAGCTTAGACTAGTCCAAAAAGGAAATATGGTAAGTTAGCCTATTGAAGGTCAGAAAACTTGCTTCATTTAGTGCTGAACAACAGATGAGGGATTCTTTTGGGGCAATATGTAACTGTGAGGTAATGACTTATTATATTTGAGCCAATCCCCTTTCTTGAAAAACATTTCACTTTGGGAGACCCCAGCCACGCCTTAAAAGGGGTGGTCCCCGTGTAGGTTCTGGAATGGGACTGGTAGGGGCTGAGGGAGATCCCTCCGATTGACACCCCATAATCCACTGTGAAGTCAAAGTAATCTGACTGCTAAACTTTATGTTAATTGCCCGCGAGGTATTCAAACTAATTTTACCCCAATTAGTGGGGTTCCACCAAAATTCAGCCTTGGTCTTTTGGCCAATTTCCTCATTATCATTATTAAAACTGATATCATTATTGTGGACTAGTAAATGTCTGACATTTCCCCTTCTCTGCCAATTTGAACCCACAACATTCTTATCTTGTAGCTGAAAGCGAATGTCTGACATCACCCCCTCAATAATCTTGGGAGGAGAATAGGACCGCAGGAATCAGCTATGAACTCGATTAATAGTAACTCTAGTAGCAAGTATCTGACGGAGTACTCCTCTCATTGCTTGTAAGTGACTACAAAAGGGCCTTCCCAAGTGGACCCAAGTTTATAGTGAAGGGGATCCAAAGTGGCCATTTTTCGTAATACAGAGACTAAATTCCCATTAGCTCTTTCCATGGTGCCATTGGTTGAAGGCTTGTAGGGGCAAAAAAGAGCTGTTGCGCACCCATGGAAGTTGCAAGAATCTTCAACACTCAAGACGTGAAGTTTTTACTATTATCACAAAGCAGCACTTGGGGGCAACTTTATATTTAAAGGTATACTAATGGAGGAAAGTGGCCGTGCTTTTGCCATCTGAGCTGGGATAGCCACAGCTTCGACCCAATTGAAAAAATGGTCAATTCCCACCATATTTATTGGTTTCCACCCATAGTTTGGGGTAGAGGACCAACCACATTGAGAATTATTTTGTGGAAAGGCTGTTGAGGGAAGATAGAATGATATTGATACTTTGTTTTGAAGTTAGATTGCTTTTTACATGTTAAACAGGCATCCAAGACTTCAACGATGGTCTACATAATTCCCTCCCAATAGTAGCGTTCTTTTACCCATTCATAGGTTTTTTGCACTCCAATGTGCCCTAGGAGGGAATGAGACTCCATAATGACAGGTACTCTCTCTGAGGGTCGGAGGTAAGGCAGCCATTTTGTGCCAATCTGCTTATATAGCTTCCCATTTTCCACTTAAGTGTTGAAGGAGTGCCGAGCTAGCATTTTCTGCACAGGCTCATCCTCATCCTCCCAAGATTCAGGGGTCATTAGAAGATCATGTAGCCTCTCTGTTTCAATATTTTCTAAGTGAAGATGGGCAGCTGAGTCAACCCATCGACATTCATGTGGCTTGTCCTAGCTCAGTGTAGATTGGTCATATCATAGTGTTGGAGCTTCAAAGCCAATCGTGCCAGCCGCCCAGTGGGAGCCTTCATATTTTGTAACCGCTTTAAAGAGGCATGATCAGTGACCACTAAAAATGAGGTCCCATATAAGAAGGGGAGTTAATGTTTAACAGCAAGTAAAACATCCAGGCATTCCTTCTCAGTGACGCTATAGTTGTGTTTGGCCTTAGAGAACATCTTGCTGAAATATGAAACGGGGTGATTAACCCCAAGTTCATCCAGTTGAGACAAGATAGTTCCAAACGTGTAGCCGGAAGCATCAGTAAACATCATAAAGATTTACTACAATCAGGGTGTCGCAGGATAGGCTGTTGCTTGATCAGCTATTTTAACGTTTCAAAAACAGCTTGTTGTTCTGCTCCCCAATGGAAAGGGGCGTTTTTTAAAAAGTCGTACAAGGGGCTCACTGAGCTGAGAGAATTTGGTAATGAAAAGATGGTAGTACCCCATCATGTGTAAAAACACCTGAATATCGCAGAGGTTTTGGGAGCAGGCATCTTTGATATTGCCTTGACCTTATCTTTGAAAGGCTTGATCCCATCTGTGGAGATGGCGTGGCCCAGAAAATACAACTTCTTTTGGAAGAATGTACATTTTGAGGGCTTCAGCTTAATGTGAGTGGCCCATAAGTGTTGGAAAACTTCCTTTAAATGAGAAAGGTGCTCATTGAAATTCAGGAGAAGATGGTAATATTGTCTAGATATACAATTACGCAACTGAGCTTCATATCCTGCAAGATATGTTCCATGGCTCGCTGGTAAGATTCGTGCACATTACACAACCCTTGTGCTAGTCGGGTAGGTCGAAAAACCTTCACTGCAGATAAGCTCACACTTTTCCTGGTCTTGCGGAGAGAGGCCCATTTGCCAGTATCCATTATCTAAGACCACGGCGGAAAAGAACTTGGACCCAGAAAGTTGGGCCAGTGCGTCATTAATTCTAGGTATTGGGTAGCTGTCCTTCTTAGTGAGGTTATTCAGCTTGCGGTAATCCATAACTACTCAATGTCCACCATTCTTCTATTTTCTTAGTAGTAGTGGAGATGATCAGGGGCTTTGAGAAGGCACCAGTAGCCCCACGTCCAGTAGATGTTTAAGCTCCGTCCTCATCTGGAGCTCCTCAACTTTGATTTCCAATAAAAATCTTGGATCAAATAGGCTTGGCATCACCAATATCAATAGTGTGGCTACAGCCCTTCATATGCCCATAGTCAGTATCAGATTTGGAGAAAATATCACTATAGGACTCCAGTAAGAGTTAACTTTAATAAATTCATCGGGTGTTAACTCAACAGAAATCTGAAAGCTGGCAAAGCGCATATCATTTGGCCCATGGGTAGTCCCATCTCTAGCATAGACCCAATATGATGGACTTGGTGGATGTCCTCGATGGTAAGCAACAGGGCTTTTCCAATCTCCTAATGCTTCTTTACAACAATGTTCTTGTTAGTGGGATTTCCTATCAGAGGTTTGGTAGGTCGCTGGTATACAGGGTCTAGGATACCTGGTAACACCCAAGGTTCCAAAGGGCTTATTCCATCAACGCTTGTTAAGTGCAGAAGACAGTTGCAGGGGATCTGCATAAAATTTTTGGTGTCTATCACCTTTTGTTCACCCGCTTTGATGACTACCTCCTCTGACTCATACTATGGAATGCCCTCTGAACCATCCACAGAGTCAGGCAGCTTTTTTATGTTTCTGCCTGAAGTGGTATAGGTAAGGGTGAGGGCGGAAGAAGGGTTCTCAACTATGCATGTATATTACTTTTTCTTAGGCACATCGTTTGTGAAGAATAGGGGAACCTGGTAATTTAGCAGAGAGAGAAACCCCTGTTTCAATTAATAATTCCCTCATACTCAATCATTAATTGCGTGCCAATGAGTAGGTCATATGCTTTGTTGGTTAATGCTACATTGGAGGCAGCCAGTAGGAGCTTCCAAAACGTATAGTAGAGGAGAGTAGGCTCCAATATCTCGAATGTTGTTAGGCCCTGAAGTTCCAAACTCTTGGGAATAGTCCAGGTCAGGCGCCAACTTAATTCCTTGATAATCTTTGAAGAGACCACGTTCAGTAGAGCACCCATATCAAGGACATCTAGAACGCGCACTTTATTGATAACAACCTCTACCTTGATTATGGTGTTACCAAAAGTAGGGGAGAGGGCAAGGACCTCCTTTAAAAGGAGAGTGGAAACAAGCCATTGAGCCATCGCAGGGTAGTTGTCTCTGATATATTGGAGGGTATGAACCTGCTGGGTGGATCATATCACTGTCCCAATAAGCTGGTCCGCATCACTAGCAGTATCAATCACCTCTGAAAATCTCAACAACTGTTTATGATAGGTTCGTCGTGGTATTATGGCAATAGCAATTCTTTCTGGCCTCAATCTATTTGGAACCTGCACTTCCATTGGGGCTCCAAAGACATAATAGCCTGCGTCTTCACCACCCCCCTCAGACTCTTCATCATAGGGATTGTCAATGCACCTCAACGAGTTACTAAGAGGGGGCGGAGAAAGAGACTTAGTTTCCTCACAGGAGAGGGCTTTGTCACTCTCACCTACCCTTTCTACTTTAGAAGTCAACATCGTGGCTGTACCAACTTTTAAAGGGAGACGTTGTAAGTTTAATGGCTTTAAAGTTTGCCTTAGGAGTGATCATCTTGGGATGACTCATAACGGCAGATTTTGAACTAGAGGCAGCCTGAGTTGAGGCTGAGGGGGAGTGAGGCAGCGTCCTAGGTGGGTGTGATGCGTTACTCATCTTAGCAGACCACTCAGTAAGAGAGGGACCAGACAAAGTGATAACTGACTTCACCAGCTGAATTTTGAACATGAAGCTAGAGGAGAGCTCTGCCTCATAACTGCCAATATTTATTGCCTATCCTCACTTGGTGGAGGAGTAATTTGTTGCTGCAGTTCTGAAGAAGCTGGATTCCATAGGGATACGGCCATAGAAGAGGCTAGAGGGGTCAGTGTTGATTCTCGCTTTGGAGTTTTTTGCAGAGGTTCAGGTTTAAAGAAGTCAGCCACTTCTAGTAATGCCTCTTTGATATCCCGTACCATTTGAAATTTATGCTTAGCTGCAGAGATATGCATGGCCAAAGAGGGATTAAATGCCAAGCTAGCCACTATAGAAGCAATGACATCATCTAGCGGAAGCAGTTTGGCAGCAGCAGAGGTTGAGCTTCGCTATAGAATTGCTCAACAAATGAGGGGTTTATTTCTCCCTCTTGAAGGCTAAGGCACATAAAGGCTTTTTTTAACCGTTGTAAACATTGCGTGGACCCCAACTCGTCAATCAGCGCTTGTTTAACCTCCGCCCAAGTGGTAAGTGTGGTCATTTGAGGAACCATGATCTCTTGAGCCATCTGACTCAAGCAGGGAAGGATAAACTTGGTTTTTGAAGATTATTCGCTCCTTCCATCGCAGATTCATAAACATACAGGAAGGAGGCGATACTGCTTTCACCAGGTGTGAACTTGTCCCTGAATGGAGGTTTAATGATAATAGAGGAGAGCCCATAAGGGCCTTGGGGAGAATGCTGCTCAAGCCTTTTGAGGCGAGCCAAAGCACTGGCTAATTGGTTCTCTAATGCAGCTAGCCTTGATTCCTGAGTAGAAGTCATTTTTGATGGTATACATGTTCCCCTAAAGTGAGCACCACTTGTTGGATTTTTAGGTTCAGAATATGCTCTCTTGATGCTTATTTCACCAAAAATCCAACAATGGGGACTGTTACCACGATTTTAATAAAATTACTTTAAACTTCAAAAACTTAGGAAATTAGGGTTTTTTAAAATTTTATTAAGCTAGCGCGGGATAAGGGAAAAACATCCTTCCCAACCTCAGATCATTCAGTATTTAGCTGTATTGAGGTTTGAGGGAATTCAATAATAAGTTTGGAATAGCTTGTACTAGTCAAAAAAAGGAAATATGTGAAGTTAGCCTATCGAAGGTCAGAAAACTCACTTCATCTAGTGCTGAACAACAAATGGGGATTCTTTTGGGGAAAGATGTAACTGTGAGGTAATGACTTAATATATTTGAGCTAATACCCTTTCTTGTAAACAGTTCACTTTGGGAGACCCCAGCCACGCCTTAAAAGGGGGTGGTCCCCGTGTAGGTTCTGGAATGGGACTGGTAGAGGATGGAGGAGATCCCTCCGATGGACGCCCCATAATCCACCGCGAAGTCAGAGTAATCTGACTGCTAAACTTTATGTTAATTGCCCGCGAGGTATTCAAAATAATGT
Organism: Massospora cicadina; assembly: GCA_022478985.1. NCBI lineage: Eukaryota > Fungi > Entomophthoromycota > Entomophthoromycetes > Entomophthorales > Entomophthoraceae > Massospora > Massospora cicadina. Next base: position 124,980 of record JAKSZP010018566.1, read on the forward strand.
TACCCCAATTAGTGGGGTTCCACCAAGAATCAGCCTGGGTCTTTTGGCCAATTTTCTCATTATCATTATTAAAACTGATATCATTATTGTGGACTAGTAAATGTCTGACATTTCCCCTTCTCTGCCAATTTTGAACCCACTACATTCTTATTTGTAGCTGAGAGAGCAAATGTCCAATAGCACTAGTAATCCATGCTAGAAGGTTGTAATTAATTAGCAACTACTGCCTCAGATGCTCTAAATTGTTGTAAATCAGCCTCATTTAAATTGTTCATACTACCCAGTATTGACTTTGTGCAGTACATTTTTGCACAGCCTAGATTGTGATAATACTTAGTAAGATTCATATGTTACTTCCTTAATAAAGCCAAGACTTTTGCTTTTGATATCTTATTAGGCCAGTCAATAGTCCCTGATATATTATTGTATGTACATTTCTTGAATGTTTCTAGAAATCCCATCTCAGCTAGGTCAATGAAATCATGAAAGAATGCAATTTTGGTTATGGGAATCATGTGATCAGATGCTATAATTTGATTTCTACTACACTTATATTGATTCTTCACTGAGACTGGCAACCCAAACTCATATTTCTCCATGCCCCAGATTAGAATCCTAGGTGGTAAGGTTCAATCCTCTTTTTTCTTCATAGAGCCCCAACTTACACATATAATTTTCTCAGGTATCTCTAGTGTCACCCCTAAGTTAATTACTCTTTGCATTCCAGATTAAGAAATAATTGGCGCATTGGCTCAAATTGTAATTCGTAATATTCCTTATTTTGCATGGGTAAACTTTGAATTCTTAACTAACCAATATTGTATAGGAATAACCATCATCATAATCTGATTTACTTAATTATAATTTTTTCATTGTGCACCCCCTTTCTAGCTATATGTAAATAAAAAATTTTCTTCAAGAATCTCAAGGTATTTTATAATTTTTTGCACTTAATCCCATATTTTCTCATAGACTTAGTTTCATTAGTTTGTCAAAGTTTGAATGATTAGTGCAATATCTGGTGATAAGACAACCAGCAATCCAAATAAGGAGGTAAAGCACTATAATCACCACAGAATGTTGTTGATTTCAGTCCTGCGGTCAGGACTTTCCATCTTTAAGGGTAAAGCCTCAACATGGTATTAATTTTTAGTTATAGTTAAAACCAACTAATCCTTTATATTATATTAATTAAGTATATCAATATACTAAGTTTATTAGGTTTAAATTTAATATGATTTAGCAACAGGCGATTCCCATCAAGTACACTTGAATTATAAACTAATGAATCTGTTAAAAAAATCTTAGTCCTCCACATATGGGATTAAGCAAGGTTGCACATGACTTGGATTGTTCCTGATTATCATAATCTATTTTATCTTTAAATGCATTACCCCTGATATTTATTTTATTTTTAGCCTTGATCTATAATACTTCCCTAGTACTATAAAAAAACCTAAATATTTCATAATAAAATAAATTTCATGTAGTATTTCTTATCTACTTGTCAAAATATATTAATTAACATTATAGGTTTCTGAGAAAAATCCACAATTGTTTAAAAAATCAATTGAGCTTCAAAAGACTGGACTAAATTTGTTCTCAGATTCAGTGAGAATTCTGAAGCCTTACATCCAATTTTCTTTCAAATTTCTCCAGATTTGGCGAAACATTAAAATTGTTTTACAAATTTGGTGAACACAATATTGATTGGAGCACCATTATCATTATTAGCCTTTGCTTTCACTTGGTCAACCAAAATATCTTTATAGATACACTCAGAATATTATGAAATACAATTTTTTGAGTTAATAGCAGTATCAGATTGTGAATCAAAACTATAGAAATTAGTGCGAATAAATTGGGAAATGTTCCTTACTGTATTAGTCAGAATAGAGACGTTGCCATCATCAAATTTCACTTCACCACTTTTTCTTATTGTCAACCTACTGTGCTTTTTCCAAAAGTTGCAAGAATATTAGTAAATCTCTGATACAGTTTTGAGGTCATTGCTTTCACTTTAGCCCTTATATCACATTGCCATTTTAGTATATGCTCTGATGAATAAAATTGGATATGATTTCATCCACAAACAGTTGGAGATGTTTATTTTTTTTTGTATTGCATCTGGTAGAACTGGCCGCCTGCAGATCTTAGTAGCTCCTCGTCTATAATGCAGAACCTTTTCTTAATTAATGGCTGTCTTCCTTTACTTTAGGATAGACAAGGGTTGCCTGATCCTTGGTTTTCTTGCTCCATCATGGAGAAGCATAATGGCACATAGCTTCAAATTTGTGTCATATAAAGCGTGCATCATCATTAGAACCTAATTGTCCTTTTGGATTTTCCATCTGTTCATGATTTATGAAATCTTTATTTTGCTCGCTGTTTTTTTACAAATTTCAATTTTAATCTGGGTGAGATCTAAAGCTTTAGTTTAGCGCATTGAAAGCTGTAACAACATTTTGGAGATGTAAGCATTGTTGGCTAACGCTGACACCATTTCTCAGTATAATCTCAATAGTGTCAGAGCGTCTTTTACATAGCAATGCAATTATCAAGATCGCTCATTGTGTTTGCACTGGACAAAATTTGCGCCTAGTGGTAAAATTGATTGGCAAAAGCTTGCAAGGATTCATCCTTCTTAAATTTAACCCCATAAACTTTTAATCTCAGTTAGCCTTCTGCTCAAAGCTAACATATTATTACATAGCCGCGTTCTTCATATTGTTTTATAATCAATTATTCTCCTGTAAATTAGGCATTACCAGATTCTGACAAGTGGTGTCCAGGCAATTGATCATAGTTACCACTTTCTGGTGATCACTTCATCCATAAAGTGTCATCTTAATCAATATAAAAAATTGTGGGGAATGAATCTCTCTTTTGCTTTAATAACTAAATCAAACCCAAATTCAGATTTTTAAAAATAATACAAAAAATGACCGCTTGATTGAGCCAAAGCTTACCAATGTCAATGCCATTGAAGCCTGCTGCCCCAGCTTGGGCTGGTGGTGCACCGCCATCTGGTGTCTTTTGGCCACCACTGAAGCGCTCAGGCTGGCTCTGCTAGCCCCCATAATGCAAACGGGCATTATCCCCCCTCAGGACTTGGCCCATCATCTTGCAAGTTTCCAGGTGGTGCTCCCATGGAGCAATTTGCGTTTCAGCCTCCAGGTCAAATATGGAAACCTCTTCCCATATGCAAGCGCAGCCATCATTGAGTTAGCCATGGCAGTGTTTAAACCTGCTGGCTTCATTGATTTATGCCCCTAAAGGGGTAATTTGACCTCAGTTTCCATTCTTAGGCTGAAGCAAATGCAGCATCTAAGCTTCAATTAATTTATAAAAATAATTCCCCTACCAACCATTTAACCTGGCTCCCAGATGAGGCCTCGTTGGTGGTCCAGTTCGCTGGGTTGCCTTCCCACCTTTCCCTCAAACGCCTCCACCATGAGCTCACGGAGGGTTTGGCTATTTATGGTGCAGACCCCATGTTGCAATTTGTGGTTCCAAATGGAGCGGATCATTTGGCAGGGCTATGCACCATTGTGATGATCCACCCATTTCATCATGACACCCACCTTTCGATTCCCCCTCACACAGTGATCAGATCCGCCCCTGATCACCCATTCTGGGTGCATGTTGAGAATGGCCCCACCATTTGCTCCTTATGATTCAAGCTTGATCACTTGAAGTGCAAGTGCCCTACAGCTTCTGCCTCCTCTGCTTTTGCTGCTCCTCCCTCCAGCGTTGGGTCAGTGGCAGGCTTGGCTCAAATCTTTCAAATGGGGCTCAATCCTCCTGCCCCAACCTCAGCAAATTCTGGTGCCACTTCCAAGGCGGCAGCCAATCAAAATTTGAATTTTTTTAAAAATTTCTAACAATTTGAACAGATTATGGAATCCTGAGTTGATAGCTGACTCAGTTTCAGTTGAGCTACCATGGTCAACAGCATGTGGCCAAGCAGCTTCTGCCACTGTCCCAATTCTGGTGACTGGCCCAGTGTTGGATGAATCTTAATCCATTTGTGGCTCTTGAATAAATTGATGAGGATGAATTGCTGTACCATGTCAAGCTGGATTTTGCTTTGGAGGAATTTTTGTTGATCCTCTCAAATCATGGCCCAGCTGTTTTTGCCCTCAAAATGGGTTTCCAAATTTACAAAAAATATTAATAGAATGATAGTTGAGGCTGCAGCTGCCCCTGCCAACACCCTACATCACCAGCAAATTCATGGGGCGATGGAGCCTCTTGTTGAGGTTATTCCCATCCCCAATTTTCCCCATGATTTTGAGGAAGATGCAAAATATGAAGTTGAGGAGCTCACTTTTGGTGCGAGCTGCACTTGTATTAATGCGGCAAAAACTTCTCTTTTTAACCCCAATTATCCCAAAACCCACTTGTGCATCAAGTTTTTCAGTTTGTGCCAGCTCTCATCACTTTTGCTGAGCATCAACTTGCTCAATACGTTGAGGCGATGGACACCACTGGCTTAATAAACGAAGAAAGCCCACAACTATACCCCCTTATGCCCCATGTTGCAGATTCTCCCACCCCAATGCTGTCCACCATGGTCTGCATGCTAAAGTGGGCGCCAGAAAAAAAATTTCCTAAAGCTTCCTTGTCTTCTGATATGGCTTCCTAGGTTGTTAGCTGAGGTGCCATATTAGGATTTTTATTTCTAATAATCCCTTTATTTGTCCCATTTTCAAATAAAGATGCGTGGCGTCTCCCTCTTTTGGGTTTATGAACCACTAGTGCTAAAAAAAGAATTCTGGGGAATCTTTGTGGCAGAATTTATATCTGGGGTATTCCAAAATTCTTCAGTTGCACTAGATCAATTATGATAAAAATATCATGGACAGTGTTGCAATCTGAGAAGGGGTGTCATATCCCAGCTACACAGATTAACAAACACACAAATACAAAACAATGTATGAAGATAACGTCCTTGAAAACACAAAGGGAAATCTCCTATTTGTCACAAAAAAATTTATCAAATTTTAAATAAAGCACCTTAGTATTAACAACTTGGCAGTGGCTTTGGCGCTATATAATTAATAGTCTTCTTCTAGTGACAGGCTTCAACACTAGCTACATTGAAAATCAACTCCACTTAAAATGGTAGTTTCCTTCTGTTATGCTCCGTCATCCCTCATTCCTATTGGTACAGAAAATGACAAAGTATCAGCACTAAGAATTATGGGGCAATCACATTATGAGGAAATACATGGCCACTATGGCAGTGACTTGGATACTTCATAAAAGGAGACATCCTATTATAACTAAAACTCTGGGGGAAAGGCCAAAGAGAATAATAGTAAGCCTTACTAACGATTTGTTATAAGCTGGCTCAGGGAAGAATAATGAATTGTAAAATATTATATGATGGGTGACATGATAACCAGATCCAGGTGGTGAGGTAATCAAAAGATTAGGGATCAAATTGTCTGGAAATATTATAATTTAATCTTCTGCCATATTGACCAATTATCTGATTGAAGCAATTAAGGTTGCCAAAGGATTTAATACAACTTCCAAAAATTAATCTAAAATTTGAGCCATAGGGCAACAAAATTTTGATTTAATCCTATATCTAAGTGATAGTTAAATATAAAATTATATAAATAATATAAAATGATTGTTGGGCTTAATTTGTAGCTCAATAGTGCTATGCAGGAAACCCAACAGTAAGTATTTAAAGCAGTATAAGATTCATGATAATTTTGTTTATTCTGAGGATGCCAAGTCACGCTTAGGTCCAGTCAGGTAGAGTATCCATCCTATGGTAATAATTGCAAAAGGGACTTATTGAAGTCAAGTACCAAAGTAGATATATAATAAATGGCGTAACTTTATTTCAGTATAGAATTGAAATTTTATACGTTACATTAACAATATAAAACTCCACAGTGAAAAGTATTGATAAAAACTAATTAAGGGAAGAATCATGATGAAAGGCTCTTGGTCAGGCGATGCATTCAGATTATACGATGCCTTTGAAGCATCTTTGATAGGGAGATAAGGTATGTTGAATGCACAAAATTGGATGAGATTTAATATTACTTAGGTCAGTCATTTATCATATTCTGGATTCTTCACTTTTGTGGAAACATCATAATTTAAAGCCTTATATGCCACCTAGTGTAATGGTCGCCTATCATTTCAATGATCCTTCATTTTGACAAAACAGGATTTCATCCTGGGGTATCCTAGCTCAAATCAGTTTGATGGAATTTTCCTAGTATCAAATTTAGCCTTAAATACTATTTTTTTGTATAAAAAATGTTGGTATTTCTTTGACCAACTTCTTGGCTATATGCGTCAATTTTTTAATAAAGTCAATTTTAGTATTCTTCCCATATGTTGCTATTCTGATATCCAACATCACCCCCATCAAGATATTTTCAGATGAGTAACAACTTAGGAATTGGCTATGTATGCAGTTGATATCTACTCCAGTTTTTTAATGGCTTAATTGAGTATTTATCCCCGCTTGTATGTTATGGCACATAGCCCATCCTAGATTGAATCTAAACTTTCTCCTTGGGGTGCTATATGATTGTGATAGTATAAGACATAATTTGAAATATCAAAAGCGGGTATAGGTCGGCAGAATGCATTTGCTGCTTAGCCTTCTCTTGCAGACATTTTGGCTCGATTTGTCATTGCCTCATACTAAAGTTGTATAATCTTCTCGGCTTATCTTCTTATCTTTTTTCAAGACCTTCAGAAATATCACTGGTAACTTCACGATCTAAGGTTTGGCATGTCAGGTTCTCTTTCATATAAGGTCTTGAAGGATGACATTTTGATGATCGATGGAAACTTATCCTGTAAGCCATTAACATACTTGAGATATTGGTCCCAGTGTAAAGGATTGGTAGTAGCCATCTTGCATAACACAGAAACTAATTTTCCATTCACCCAGTTCTACATTCCCGTTAGTTGATGGGTTATAGGAATTGAGAAATGTTGTTAAGTTCCCATACTTGTAGTAAGTTCTTACAACTCTTTAAGTAAAGTTTCCGCATTGATGCATTGCAGTACCTGCAGGAAATGTGCCCAATAAATATTATGGTATAAAAATTAAGCAGTAGCCTTGGTCTGTGAAGAAATGCCAATTGATTTAACCCGCTTCATGAAATGCCTGATCCCTACTAGGATATATTGATTTCCTCCTATGGATTCAGGAAGTGGACATATGACATCCTAATTGATGTTATTAGACGGCTGCTGAGGGGTTATTGTTGATATTGTTATTGCCTTATACAACTTTTGATTTTTATAGTTATGCAAGCATCTAAGGCTTCCACTATAGAGTCTAGTATTCCTTCCCAATAATAGTGATCCTTGATCCATTCATGGGTTTCCAGGATCCTCCATGTCCTAAGCTATTGTGGGCTTCCGTTATCACTGGTACCATTCCAAATGTCATAAGTAAGGTCTAAGTCAGTTAAACATTATTGTATAATAATCCTCAAAAACTTTAGAAATTTACACATGTCATTTCATCAACTTTTTAAATGGTTCATCTTTGTCTACCCAAAAGTCTGGCTTCATGATTAGGCCGTGTAACTGTTCAGCATCGCTATTGTCTTAATGTAGTAGGGGCAATTGGGTCAGTCCATATATATTTATGTGTTTTGTTAGAGCTTAATAGACAATGTTATGTTGTAGTGTTTTAGGTTAAGAGCCCATCGGGCTAGTCTTCCTGTTGGATCTTTCATGCTTTGCAGCCACTTTGATGAAGCTTGGTCTGTAACAACTGTAAAGTTTTGTACTATACAATAAGGGCAGAAAGTGTTCTTATCGCTAGAAGAACAGCTAAGCACTCTTTCTCCATGACACTGTAAATTCTCAGCTTTTGAAATCTTTTTGCAGTAATAAGGCACCGTTTGGTGCATGTTTTCCCAATCCAATTGCAAGAAAATTTCTCCTCCAGTTAATTCATAAGCATATGTAAATACAATAAGTAGATTCTTGTAGTCTGGGAAGTTGTAAGTTCAATCTGTTTTCAATTATTTTTTCATGGTTTCAAATGCAATTCTTTTCTTTACTATCTCATTTAAAAGTTTTATTTTTTTCAAGAAAATGGACAAGAGGTTCAGCGAGTTAAGCAAGTTTTTGGGGGAATTTGATGGTAATATTTTTTATTCTTTATAATACCTGTATATCTCTGAGGCTCTTCATTTCAGGTAGTTTGGATTTTGCTTCAACCTTATTGTACAAGGGTCAATTTCCTTTTGTGATATGACATGTCATAAAAATCCAATTACAGTTGGAAAGAAGGTACACTTTGCAAGCTTTAGTTAAATGTGGATCTCTCGTAATCATTAAGAGACTGACTTGAGGTGATTCAGATAATTATTTAATGTTTTTGAGAACACTGTTTTGTCATCTAGGTAGATGATCATACATCTCAGTTTGAGATCTTACATGATATGATCCATTGCCCATTAAAATGAGGCTGAAGCATTGCATAATCCCTGAGGGGCCACAAGTAAGTTGATGTTATCCTTCCATGCATATCAACGCGCATTTTACTTGGGGTTATCTGCCTTAGACCCATCTGCCAAAAGCCACTTGCGAGGTCCATTGCAGAGAAGCAATTTGAGCTAGAGTCGGACCAGAGCATTTTCAATTTGTGTAATCTATAACTGTCCCTCTTTGTGAGGCTGTTTAGCTTCCTATAATTTATCACTATTCTGTGACCACCCTGTTTTTTATTTTAGCATAGCAGTTGGGATGACCATGGAATCTTGGAGGGCACACGTATACTGCCTTTTATAGTTGCTTAAGCTCAGTCTTCATGTATAGCTTCTCTACCTTCAACTTACTATATGGCTTTGATAAAATTGGGGTAGAATCTCCTAAAATTGATACTATGTGTCCTGACTTTCATGCGACCATATTTGACGTCTGACGTAGAGAAAACATCTTGATAAACTTCAAATAGTTGATACACTTTCTCAAGTTCCGCCTGATTTAATTTATCTTTTTGGAATCGAGTTAAGGCACAAAATAAATTATTGGCTGGTAGGCTAAAATCTAGGTGAGTACCAATAAGATATAACTTGTCAACTTAATCAATGGGAACGAATTTAACTTTCAAAATCTCTTGATTTTTCTTTAATAAGATATTTTGATTAAATAGGTCTCAAGTAGTAGCTCAATAGGCCGCTGATAAACTGAATTGAGATCCATGTAAAACATATAAACAAACCCAATTACTCCAATGACACTTGTGATATGTAGCAAGCAGTATGGGTGTATTATCAGTGTATGTAGAAACCACTCTTTGTTCCCCTGGTTTAATTTTTACCTCCTTAATAACATAACATGTATTCCTACTGCTGCTTCTACTAAGTCATGTAGTTTTTTTCATATCCTTAAAGTGGTAGAATATTACAAAGGTAAACTGAAAACTGGGTACTTAACCAGACAAGAGTAATCTTTCTTGCTGGAGCCTTTTACATCCAGTACAAGGAAGCCTCATAGTTGAGGAGTGATAAATATCCTTCTTTTAGATTGATGACTCATCCTTATTTAAATCAAAATATGTGTCCCAATATATATCATGCTGGCTATTGTCAAGCAAACTTATGAGCTGAGAAAACCAATCTTTAACATGAATTGGCAGGGATGAGTATGCACCTATCGCTATGGTGTTGTTTAGACTGGCAGTGCTATACTCTTGATTGTATTTGAGGTTGGGGGCAGCTTAATCTTCATTATGAAATAAGATGAAACAACGTTGCTTGGTGATCCCACATCCAAGATAGCTATAATATTCTCCTCCTGAATTACCGCTTCCACTTTGGTAATGGCAGCTACAAACTTTATTGGGATGACTAACATCTCTTTAAAGTGGAATGTTGCATTGAACTTTTAAGCAGTCTCAGGATACTTCCTTTTTATCTCCAGTAGACTGTTCACGCTTGAGATGGGTCAGATCAATAGGGCTAGGTATTGATCAGCATTGCTGACTGTGTTGATTATCCTGGAGCACCCTCATAACTTGATTGAGGTAAGTGCCTTATGGGACCTGTGTGTCATTATTATTTTTGGCATTTAAGCAATCCGAAATGGCAAGCTCAGCAGGCACACCCAAAAAATAACATCCTGTGTCCTTGTAACACTCTTCAGAGTCATCACCTGAACTGTTCTCAATGCACGAAGGATGAGCTATTGGCAACCTTTCGCTTTCATGTACTTTGGGTCAGTCAGCTTTAGGGGTACCTGATCCTAAGCTGTCTGCCATTTCCCTGAGTAGCAACGGCAGGGTTTAGTCAAACCATATCTTTGGTATGGTTATTTTCTTGCAGTAGTTACTCCTTAGCTTCTCCTTTTTTTCTTAGGCTTTGCTTCATCCACAATATATACTCTGGGTTTTGTGGAAGCCTTTTGGGAGGTCTCTGGCTTAAGTATATCATCCACATCTAGCAGGGCTTCTTTAATGTCTAAGACAGAATTAAAGCTTAATTTTGACAGATGTGATTTGCATGTCTAGGATAGGGTTACTTTGTAAACTAGCAATGAGGGCGGCTATGGGATTGTTTAACTTAAGCAATTCTGAAGTCAACAGCATCTGTGCTTTGATATAAATATAATCTGCAAATTTGGACAGGGTTATATTTCAGCATATCTCAATCTTGTGAAGGCCTGTTTCTTCATACTTGGGCTTTGATTAGAACTAAATTCTTTGCTGAGCGCTTCCTTCGCTTCTCTCCTGGTAAGCAAATCATACATATGAGCTTTCTAAACCTCTTGAGCTATATGGTTTAAACAAGATAATATATGCTTAACCTTTTGATGATCTGTCACATCTTCCATCACATCTTAATTGACATAGAGGAGATGCAATGCTCCTTTCACCAAGTGTAAGATTTTCCTTGAGTTAGGTTTAAAGGTTGTGGCATCCAACCCTGTGATGATGTGTACTCCGTGAGCTTCAGACTCAGTAATCTCTGTACAAGTGTCACTCTGTTCAACTTGATGCATGAGTTGACACGTTTGATCCTATAGTGGATTGAGATGTTGCTCCATTTCCTCCAGAGTAAGTATTGGCGGTAAATCCAGCAGAGTAATTCTTTTCTAAGACTGATTATCAGTCTACAAATTTTTAATGTGGAAGTCCAATTTGTGAATTTGGTGGCAAGCAGAATAGCTTCAAGTTTACAAAAGCTTGTTCTCATCCTAATACTCTAATGCGCCGATGCAAGTCCTCATTTATTTCTTTGCATTCAGAGCTCTGAGGCGAATTGCTGGTCATGGTATTAAGCTCTTCTGTAAGATTATTCCACCGTTGCTCAGCTTTGTTGAAGAGACAAAAAACTTGATTAATATCTTCTCATGTAAATGATTTGCCTCTGATTTTTCTCTGTCCGATTTGTTGAGTCACTTGGTACTTGAAAGGTTAGACACCAGAGTTGCATAGGATGCCAGATCCTGTTCATCACAGGCCACTCAGGAAATATTGTTAGATTGTACTGATTAAGGCTTAAAGGTTTGATGGACCTCCATCTTTGAAATCCATTGTGGGGCTGCTCTAGCATGACATTGAGAATCTTAATCTGTTCTTATTCAATACGACTGCTAGTAGAAGCTTGGGCTGCCATTTCACCATGAGCTTCTGTGTCTTGTCTGCAGAGCTCTTGGGAGGAGGCTTCAACTAATTTCTTGATATTTTTTGCTCCATAATGCCCTTTCAGAAAGGCTTCAAAACTTCTTCCACATACTTGATAACACCCAGAATCAATTGTCCCATTTGGTTATGGAGATGTATAAATTGTACCAGTTTACTTTGATCAGATGAAGGATGCCCCTATATTTTGTGATGGTAAATTATATACATATTATTTGTTATTCTAAGTCTAATTGGGTATTGATATGATGGTAAAGTTCCTAATTGTGGACTTCTAGTAAATGCAACTTATTATAGAGTGCAGGGTTTACAAATTTCATAAAATAAAGAGATAGGTTTGCAAATAAACTGCATGTTTCTGGAAAGACATTTACATCATATTGATTTATGAGAGTTCTGCCCACGGAGGATGCCCTTTTGTTGTTGGCACTTTCTCCTGGGTTAATGACTCCACCTACTAAGTTTCAACTCCTTCATTGGAGATCCATGCAGACAACTAGATTGGAGAATTTCATTTGTATATTCTTGAACTTCATAAAATGTGAAAATGGGTAGACTTCCCATGCAGTCATCTTCTTCACCGTTTACTTTGTGCACCCAGTGGGTTCACTATCAATTGGGTCATCTTTAGTGGTGCGATTAATTAGTTTCAGGTATTTTCAAAAGTTGGCTGAGCCCTTGTAATGGACAACAACCTGTTGGGCTTGTAAGTTTGAGCTCAATGATGCTATGCCAAAAAGCCCATCAGTTGATACTTTAAGCTGTCTAAGCTGCATGATAAGTATTTTTTTATTTTTTATGGTGCCAAGTCATCACTTATGTACTATCAGCTAGAGTATCCGTCCTATGGTAATTATGGAGAAATGGACTTATTGAAGTTTACTTAAAATGAGATATAGAATTGACATAACTTTATTGTAGTATAGGATAGGGGTTTTATATGTTACATTTAACAATATAAACCCAAAAAGAAACAAAGATTAATTAAACTAGTAAGGGAGAAATCTGGATGGGAGGCTCATAATCAGGAAGTGCATATCAAATTTTATAATGCCTTTGTAGTATATTTTTGATGGGGCAATAATGTATGTTAAATGTACCAAGTAAGATAAGACTTAGTATCACATATGTCAATCGTCAGGCAGATTTTTTTCTTACTATTTGTAAGTTTTTCTTAACTTACTGTTTCATGTGCCACCTAATGTAATGGTCGCCTGACATTCCAATGATCCTTCATTTTGATTATGAAAGATTTCATCTTGTGTACCTTAGGCTTAAATTTGTCTGACGGAATTTCTAGTGTCAATTTGATACTTACCAACTATTGATTTTTAATATTATTAATTGATTCAACTTCTTTAATCACTTCTCAGGTCTAGGTCTCAATCATGTCATGAGAGTCAAATGATCAATATACTTCCTATCATGTCAAATATCTTGATATCTGACACTGGATCTTGGGATACTAAAAAGTTTGTCTTTCCTATTAATAATCAAAGACATTTTTGGTTACAACTTAAAACATTAACACCCAATTCACAAAATTTTGGTTTGAATTTACTTAACTAGGAGTTGAACAGCCTGTCTCAGACCTCTGCCATACCATCTATCTGAGGAAATATAAGCATCAACATAATTAACTGCTAGCAGATTGTATATCAAGGCAGACCAATATCTTCGCCACTTCATAATACTATGATATACACACCCTAAAATTTATAGCAATGAATCACCAGGAGATGTTATGACATTTGAGGATGACTCACCATACATTCCAATTCCATGAATCTTTACAGAGATGCTTCTACATTTATTCTAGATAACTGTGATGCTAGTATAAAAAATTGACTTCTTTGTAGGAGCCCAAAGATTATCTTGCCATGCTCAGTTTTATGATTTTCAGTTATTTATTGCCAGCTTAATCACTGCTTCCAAGATGTTCTGGCAAAAGTACAGAATCAAAAATAATCCAGCCTCTTTCAAATTGGTAAGCCATTTAAAGATTTTTCAGTCCACCTGGATTAAAAGGAAAGTCAGATTGACGCAATAATCCACGAGTTGCAAAAGCTTTTTCTAGGTCTCTTCTTGACGGAGAAGTGCCAATTTACTGCCAGACCTCACAGCCCGCTAGACCTGAAGGACCTAAAGGCCCTCTCAGAAATTCTTAGCCCTCTGTGTCTTGTAGGCCGTTGGACTTTCCAGCCTTCTGTTCCTCAGGACACCTGACCAACCTAGGCCCTGGGTTATAAGTTTCCAAATGCTGGATATTCTGGTGACATTTGAAACAAAGAGCTGTTATCTTTATTTTAGTACTTACATGGGCGGGTGGAGGCATAGATCATGGATGTGGTCTCAGGTAGGAAACCAATCAATCCAACCCTCACTAAAAAAGCTTTTGCTGGGAACTGAATATTATGAGAGCACCATTTAAATGGTAGATGATTTAAACTATTTATAACAAAGTCATGGCAACCTTGAGGCCATTAAAGTAACTGTTAATATCTACTAAACAATATATACTAATATTCAAGCTATTGTAGAAGCAGCTAAACCAGAAGGACTCAACTGCCAGAAACAACTAGTACTGAGGTGAAGATAAATATATTAAAAAATTATGCTGATAAATCAATAAGCAGCCAGAACAAATAAGCCAACACAATCTCCTGACCCTAGTTCCAGAGCCCCGTTTGAGATTAACGACCTTTCAGCTCCCATTGAGTCCAATTTAAGACCATCTTTATGAAGAATTTAACACCTTAAGAGGGAAACGTTACCTTCTTTTTACATATTTTTAATGCATAATGGAGGAGGCAATTGAGCATCAAAAAGTAAAGAACTTGCCCACCATTCTCAGTCATGAAGCCCAGGAGATCATGGTTCTACTAAAGGCTATAACACCTGAGATGAGACCAAAACAGTTTGAATGATATAATTACATTGAGCAAACATTGTAAAATTAGAACAAACCTTTATGGCGATATGAATTTATAAAAGTTATATTTCAACTAGGTTCAAAAAGTTTCATGATGGGAAAACTAAATCATGATTTACTTTCTTCATCTTATGCATTGTGATCACTGCTAAAATTTGAGCCTTCAAATCTTACTCTAACCTATTTTCATGGACTTGCTCAAATACACCTTCATTTATACTCTAGAATTAAAATGGCCTTGAATGAGATACCCTGAGCCTGGAAACAAGGCCACGGTTTCTTTGCTGTTTGTGGACTAACATTGGGTATGAGCCTTGAAAAAGAAAGCAATGCTGAGACAAAATATACTTATCGTCAGGTTCAACGCCACACAACCAATAAAGAAAGTTAGCTCAAACATTCCTAAATCTCTCAAAAAAGGCTTGTCAACACAAAGAAAGAAACTTTGTCTCAAAAGACCTAGTTTCCTCTAGTTGCGCCTATTTTAAAATTCGTTTAATGTTATGTCAGTATCTCTGATAAACACATAAAGAAAAATCTTTTTCTTCTGATTTGAAAAACACATTCTTTTATACTCTTCTTCTGCTTACAATCCCCCAAGTCACAAAAACTGTCTCATAATTCATAAATAATCTAAATTAGTAGTGATAAAAGTCCAAAAAATTACATATTTCTATTGTTTATAGTTATCCTTGTTTCTTTTATCATATCAAAACTCATGGAGTGCATTAAATTATTTCTGACCTACCTCACTACATGGAGTATGGTTCCATTGGACCCCAGTGCACCCGATCCATCAGAGTATATCACTTTTCTTTCCACTTTGGTAAAGTGTCAATATTTTCTTCAGCTATAATACTAGGGAAAATGATATTAAAAGATAAATGATTGGTATACAATTTCTCTATATGGTTGCTTCTGTGCATTACTTGACATGGTACTATTTTTTCTGGGGCATTGTGTCACTTTAGTATTAGTATTATTGATGAATGGTAGAAAAGATGTAAAGTTTATACCTCCTATTGGAGAAGGATAACTGAGTCAAATGCATTGTATACCATGTTCAAGTTTCCTAGAATAGATTGCCACTGCGGTGGTTAATGGCTATTATTATTATGCCTATGTATTATCCAGATCCAGCCATGATGTCACCAAAAGGGAAGTTTATCATCAACACCTTGTTCCATGTGAGCACAGCACTGGGATACATGATGGATTTGAAGAGTAGACAACTCATGGATTAAGGAAGTCCTGATGTGCCCATGTATGTTTAAGCCCCAGGCTATGTGAGATACTAGGTATTGCTGACCAATAGATACTAATAGAGTTTTGGGACCAATATCTCAATAACTTACATATGCTTACTACCTATAAACAATGCCACCAGTGTTTTAGACTTCATAAGCCTAAGCAATTTTAAACCAGAGCAACCCCTCCATAAGTCTAACGGATACTTCTATTGGAAGGAAATTATAATTGAAATAAGTGTAAGAAGATCAAGGAAATATTTATGAATATGCAAACTTTTTTGTCTACCACTTATGACTTCAAAAACGTAGGGTGTCAATCATTACATCAAATCTTGAGTAAATCGCCTACACAAGCTTGGATTTACCAAAAAAAGAAAGGTCAAAGAAGCCCAGTGTTGGGATTAATGAAACACACGATAGATTAAATGGTATCAAATGACGGATATGTTAAAGGCTGTTAAAAAACCATGCTTTCCTGCAGAACCTACCAAAATCGCATTGAGCAATAAATCCCAAAGCAAGCTGCCGCAGGATTAAACCCCTTCCAAATTCACTGAGATAATTACTAAAGGTATTGCCAGTCAGGAATTGTCCAAATCACCTGAACCAATTGAGAAATGATTATGCCCAACCAAATCCTTCGCATTCTGCTATTTTGCTCCAAAAATCACAATATTCCCTGCAACCCCAAACATTGATAAAATCCTATAAGTAACCAAAAATCCAAAAATAAAGGAATCTTCAGTTATGTACACATTTTAGCCTAGTTCATACTAGTGATTTGGCCTGTTTTTTAAGTGATTTGCCTTGTAATAGTGGAGCTACTAAGAGATATTACCCTAAGGACTTAATAGTTTACTAGGTAATTGCACTGGCCTCAAGCAACTAATAATTGCTTAGCCTTTGAAGGACCCAGCCTTAAAAAATAAACATAAAACTTAACACCCAAGTTTCATAGAGCTCAAAATGTTCATTTGATTTGGTCACCAGTGCTGTCCTGAAGCCCTTAAGGCCCTCCTAGCCGGCTTTTTCAAGAATGAAGGCAGACAATGGGTAGTAAGGAAATTACCATAAGCTTATTGTGGTAACCAAGAAGGCATTTTATACTCTGTTAAAAGTTTATGAATCTCTTAGTCTACTTTCTGGGGCCAATTTCTTGAATCATGGAATTTATCAGTGATTATTGCAGATTGAGCTTGTCCCTGAGAATCAATTTTTGTGCATCAGTAACTATTAGGGGCCATTGCACTGACTCAGATGCTTCATGGTCTTTGTAACTCCCCACAAAATATTTCAACGGAAAATAGAAAGACTCTTAGGCGCTTTAGCTATCATGTGTCCTTATACTTCTCGCCAATACTATTTGTTTTGTAAAACTATAAGGAACCTTAATTATATTTTCTAATAATTAGCCAGCGTTGACAGACCTCATATAATCCTAAACTGTTTAAGTGCTCTTTCTTCCAATTAGAGATATACTTCCTAGGGCATATGTTTTTTAAAAAGTGATACAACCATTAATATATAGGATTCTTTACAATTGAGATGTCCCTTTTTAGTCTGAGGATACAAAGTATACTTTGAAACGTTAAGCCGACAAATTTTCCCTCAATTATCTAATTTAAAAGAGTTCCAAGCGAATAAACTTTAAAAGGGGCTCTTTTGAATGTAAAAAGACTAGAAACAAGCCTTCAATCTTTTATGGCTTTATCCAACTTATAACTGATCCTCATCCATCCCAAATTTTGATCAGCCATTTCTAATTTTTATTGATTACAGTGACGTGACTGTTTGCGAAATCAATAATGCAACATGATGGCCAATAGTTGGATCACCCAGTGGCATACTTCATCAAGACCTAGACTAAAGCCTTAAAAATATAATGTAGCAATGAGAGAGTATCTTGCTGTACGACTTTGCTATAAAGCATTTTTATCATACCTGTATGGTTTCACTTTAATGTGATCACCCACCATTCTTTTCTCTATTAGTTACAGCAAATGAAGTACCCAGATGGAATATTGGCGATATGGGTGCTCCAACTGAATAGCTATATCCACAAAATTGTCCATTGATCTGGGGCAGTCCATTAGAATGCCAATTTATTAACACATAATTCTGTCCTCCTCGCCTAATACTTAGAAAGATCAACTGTATCAACTGTGTGGCTCTCTGTAGAGACTTTGATTAAAAACCCAGGAGCTCTGAAAGGGCAGAAGAGAATGATTAAACTTTGCTCAGATTGAAGTCAAGGTTCTTTACAAACAGATTTATGGATAATAATTATCATATGATGATAATCCTTTCATACTGAGGTCATCCTTATGGCAATCCACTGTGGGGCGTATAGCTGTTAAGGTATATGGAGGTTATGGAAGAAATGCTATTGGGACGCAAATGAAAATACCAATAAGAGGCACTGAGGTATTCAACCGTGTATAAACCAAGGTCAACTCATCCCACGGTTCCAGTTTTAAGTAGTGGCCCACTTTGTTCCATTCAGTATGGTCACCTTCACATGTCAGACCTTTAACAAACTTCATTAATGGCAATTTAATCCTCTTATGGTAAACCACTTGACAAAGTGGTATAAGATATATCTGTCCTATAGTTGATGTCAAAGGCGCAAAAATATTCCTCTTCCTTTACATTTTTACACAACATAAAAGCCCACCAATCAAACTTTTAAAGAATGGCTTGACTTTGCCTCACTAATTTTTAAAAAAGCTAATGTCCCTATTTGTCATTAGCCAGACCTCTCCCATCTCTTATAATCTTTATACAATGTGGTGGGAAAATGAGAGATCATTAAGACGTTGATACTCTCTTAAAATGGCTGCAAATAACCCCATGAGATGAATATTCTCTTTCAAGTTCTTAATTGGATTATTAAGTAAGTAACAACTTATCAATCATGATGTTGCCCTTCCAGGAGTTATATGTAAGAGAACTAAATCACCCAATAACATGCAACCACTGTAGGAAGCGTCTGTTTAAGATTTTGTGAAATAACTGCATTCTGAGATAATTGTATCATCCAAAATTTAGGTGCCCGCCACAGAAGCCATAGTTTGACCACTACTAGTGAGAATGCACAATCTAGTGCACAACGCCGTTCACTTCTTACCTTCAAATTAGTAATTTAGTACTGGTCTATAACTATTAGCCTGGTGTCCATCCAAAAAGTTAGACAACTCTTTATAAGGTCTCCTTCTCATTATCAATAAGGCAGTATATTGATACGCCCTAGCTGGTATAACCCAAGGGCCTGTAGTAAACTGAATTCAAGGGAGTTTTCTTTAAGCATAGATCCCCCTATAACAGAATCTTGAGGAGGGACTACCATAAATTAACGCAAAGATCATTTTGAGCTATCTTTTCTAGTACATAATCCGCATTAAAAAATAAATTTCAGCAATAGGTTTGCTTTCAACTTTGAATGGGATTAAAGGTTCTAATAAGCGATTGTCATGAGGAATCACGGCTCTACCACCCTCAATGATTTATCTGATTTGGTAAATTTTATTAAGTATAACAAGATTCAAACTTCTAGCAAATTGTCAAGAGAGCCTTGGAAAAAGTTAGACAAGCAAGTCTATTTTTCATTATCTTATACTAGAAGAATTTAAGATCCTGATTATTGAGAACCTAAGAATCTCACAAGGCACCAAGTATAACTACTTCCTAAACATTAATATTTCTATAATAAAAGGGTATAAATCTTAACTAGATATTATCTCACATGCTCTAGTATATTCTCTCATTGTCTTAAGACATCAAAGTGTACTATTGACCTTAAGCAGGCTTTTGCCTTGACCACACCTTTATTGATATATAAGAAAATTTTGCCACTATACCTGGAGAAGCCATTTTTCCAACGCCACCTTAGAGTAGCCAGGATCTACAATTTATGACATCTCCAAGACTACAAAAATATTTGAAATTTAACCATTGTACAAAATCAACAGATACTTTATGAATTTATAATTACGTCTTGATCTTTAGATGTAGATGTCTCTTATGTTTTTTGGACTTAAGGATTTTTTAATGACTAAACTCATATCAATGTTGATAGATTAATAAGAACTGTCATTTATAAAAAGCATCTTTGTTGGGTATTTTTTTTGTAAAAAGTGTATAATTACAGGCAATAGTATAAATCTTGCAAAAAGAGATAGTTTTTAGAAAAATAAGGCTTACTATATAGAACTTAATTACATGAACTAGTTTTTTATGTTATTTACTCTTAGTATAGCCATAAAATTACAATTTTTAGGATATTGTTTATATTTAATATTAATAAAGAATATATAAGTATATGATAAAGCACCTTATTCTATCTATAAGGCAGCAAACATTTTGAACCTTTACATGGTTTTTCCTATATTTTTCATTTTTTAGTATAAGTGACCTTTATCTAAAGACCTAGGCTCTAACATCCTTATAATTATACATAATCTTTTAATGGTATTAATATAATGTTTTAAAATAAAAAAGAAAGCGTATTTTTACTTTGCAGCTTGCTGCTGAAAAAGCTAAGGAAAAATATTTGATATTTTTAAATGAGTAATCTCAGAAATGTTGATTAGCTGTTATTTAATAAATAGCAAAATAAAAACTAGAGTTTACATTTATAGTCAGTCTAAACATGGACAAAAAATTAAGGAGCTCAATTAAAATATATGTATAAAATAATTTTCAGATTTAAAATTCTACACTATAACTTATTATTATATTTGGAATAGTTCTATGTGATAGCAAGAAACATTTTATGATTATACCTTTCATGCATAACTCAGGGTATGAAAAATTAGCTCTATTTTTTAATAAAAAGAAATAAAGCCAAAAGCTGTGGAAACGTTAGGGCATCCTTGTAAGGCTTAATATGATATATGGTTTTATAAGTAATATCTTATCTAAAATAACGTTAAAAGAGCGCATTTGTTTGGTTTTATATTTGATGCAGTCGTTGCTTCAATAGAACTATATGCCGCCATGTTCACCATTGGAAAAGCCTTCCTGCAACATAAAAGATTTATACAAATAATTTAAAAATTACTTATAAGTTGACATAAAAGTGTGCTTACATCTGCATAAATGCGTTGTTAAAAATATGATTAAGTACAATCTCTAGAGTACTTAAAATAAAGTTCCACTTTTAGTGAGTTAGTAGTTATATGATCATCTTCAAGAAACTAAATTATGAGGTTATTTGAATTATGATATATATGCCAGACCATCAGTTCTGCAAAATGAATGTCTATACTTTGGTCAGATGAATCTATGCTTTATATTTTTTGAAATTTAAATCACAACAGATATCAAAAATATTTAAAATATCTTAATTTTAACTTTTGAGTACTTGGGATGGTGCCCTAGTGAAAGATTATAGACTCAATGACCACTACCTAAAGTTTGATCCAGTAGAAGAACTTAGGGTAGGGGACAATTTATGACTTTGTTTATTCTTCAATTCAATCCCAAATCAAGATTGCAATTACCAAAGTGGTCAATGAAGTTCCTGGACTATTAGAACGCAGCTTGTGGAGTTCACAAAAGTATAGTCTCTTCCCTTTGATTTTGACTTTTCTACTTACTATTTAACTGATTCTTTAAGTCCAATTATCCATCCAGTTCAATTAATTTATGACTAGTACCCTTTCAACACAAAGAGGAAATCAGACCTTCCATGACTCCCCTGTCTTAGCTATGTAACTTGGATAAGTGGTAGATGAACAATGGCTTACTGCCTTGACCCCAAGGATTCTCCCTCTCTTCCCCTTTCCATCTTCTAACTTATTAAAGGTAATGAAGGTGTTTCCAGGGAGGTGGTTCAGTCTATGGGTTCTGGAGTCACCTTAGGGCTCATCCCACCCTTGGCCAAATATCTATAAAATGTGAAAAGATACCCAAAATTCGCCCAAGTATAAATCAATACCAAGAATCTTTATATTAGGTCATATAGGAGATAATTGGTTACATATTGATCCACAATTACCTCAATCTGCCCCTAAGGTCATTACAATTAATTTCTCAGTCAAGAAGTATCTATGCGTAACTGGGTGCTTTATCCACCAATTAGAGAATTATGAGCAGTGTTATTACTAAAATCTGAATTTTCCTAATAAGATATCAATTTTTTATGATTTGATCAAAACCTTATGAAGTGTCCCATTAAAAACACTCTTCCCATTCAACCAATCAGGATATGCCACAAGGGTCCAGGCCATGCCACTACTTTGAGCTTCCCTTTGATTCTTTCTCCCCCTCCTATATAGGCAACAAGCCCTTCCTTAGGGTAGGTTGCTGGAATTTTTTTCTATAATATATTTTTTAAAATAAAATCATTTTTACACATAATGTTTTATGTAGAAATCCATCATCCGCATCATACCAATAATCTCTCTAGTTAATTAAACAAATAACACTCTCTTGTGAGATGATACCAATGATAATGGAATGGGCGCTTTAATTGATTGATCCAGTAATACTTCGCTCCATTTTTGACAATGTGAGAACTTGCATCCCCTGATCAATTTTTCAAAATGAGTTGTGAATGCTGCCACCCCTGCCACCTTAATTTACCTTGCAAATATGTTGATAATGTGGTGCAATATATCCAGTGTGTACCTTTCACCCACTTAGATTCAATTACAACCCAATACTAACAACAACATAAACTGGAGGAGTTGTCGCTTAACTTGCCTCTACACTACTGGGGGTTGCCCCACAATACCCAAGGTTGCCCCTATTGTAGACTTTTAGCAATTATGAGGTCATTTAGTAATCTTTGAACAAGCTTTCTCCGTACATTAACTTAGAAATAACCACTTTAAAGTCACTATGATGACTGTGTTCCTGGCATTTTGGACTCTCCTATGGGTACTGACAAACCCATAGTAGAAGACCAGTTTTACCAATTAGTCAATACCATGACAGGTTTGTTATTGTACCCATGTCAGCCCACCTTAAACAAAAATAGCTTTATAGTACTATCTATAAGTCCTTTTGGGATTCAGAATTATAGGATAGGAACTGCATTATGATCTTTGATAAGCTTGGTTTAAGGGTAGAGCCAAAGGGTCTTAAGATCATAGCAAGAAAATGCTATCGCTGGAATATCTTACCTAATAGAGTAGTTTGCACTATCAAAATAGATATCATTATAAGCACTACCTTTAGTCTATAATATTATCTTCAATAGGTATAAGTTATAATTTCTTCTTTTTTTATAGTGTAAAAATATGTATAATCTATAGTTATCACAAAATAAAGTATACCTATAGTATAAGGAGTAGAAACCCATAGTAGTTGAAATCAACACATGGTGAGGATATGCTCTAAGTAGAAGAATAACACTCATGATTATACTATTTAGGTATACTGTTGAAACAGAATATAGATACAAAGAGCAATATACAGTGATAAAGATATGTATGCTCTCTTATTGGTTCTCCTTGAACATCATAAGGCCTACTAATAAGAATTTAACTGTTTTTTGGAGTAGTATCTATACCAGAATAATTTGAGTAAAAAAAGAAAGTTTATGATGTATTAATCTATATCTTTTTATAGTACATGTTAAGAACCCATATAATTTAGAAGAATTAAAGTAAATACTATAAGATCTGTTAAACATAAAAACCTATAAATCTCTAAAAAGCTGATAAGTAGAGGATAAAATTAACTTAAAGTATCTTCTTATTTCATATAACATATATTTAGTACTAAAATTAAATTGATTCTAGATAAGGTCTATATATGCAATGAAAGAATCTGCTTAGGCCAATTATCTGCACCTAAAACGACTATAACTAGGATGTAACTTTATCACTTTACTCTATATCTTCTATATTAGTAAAACCAAAATGTGATGAGAAGATATCTTGTTAATCCTCTTTTCAAATAACAGATTAGCCTAAAAGTAAATTAATAAAAAAGTTTTTTCCAATTATATAGTTTTGATGTTAATAGACACCAAACTTTTAAGCATTGTATTTTACTGTATAGTTCTGAACCATAGATGATACTAATTTTCAAGTATTAATATTTCTAACTAGCATTTTTATGATTGTCACTTTTCTATAACATCAAATTGATGCAGTTAATTTACCAACATATTTTAGTTAGCAAGGACCAGTTATATGTATACGCTTATAAATTAGCCTTTCTTTTTGCTAAGTATCACTGTTCAAAATTACACTACCCCTGAAACTTAGGTACATTATAAATGTCAACGTAAAGTATAGAAGATGATAGTAAACTCCGCCAAAGATCCCGCCAACTCAGCGGAAAAAACAAAACACATCCTCAATTATACAGTAATCCCAGTTTGTCAAAGTGTGATCTACCAGTACCACCGGCTCCCTTTTGGCAGCCAACAAGGCAGATGCTGCCATACAACACACTGATAAAAGTGTGATCGACTATGACAATTTTCCCAAAGCACTCACCTTTCTTGACCCTGCCTTAACTAAGGTCAAACAGGTGGAAAATGTATATTAAATGTTCATACGCATTATCAGTTCAAATGGTGGAAATTACATCATCATGGCAACTGCCCACAAATGCGAGATGGTTCACCTATCCACAAACTTCTTAGATAATGATCAAATCCCAGTGTAATTAAATTCATACATTTAGTCAGATGACTGGATTGACCGCACCAAAAAACTTTTTGATTGCTTGAACAAACTAAGGATTAAGTCAATTAACAAGACTCTCACAGGAGGCAAACACAATTGCTCAAGCAACCACTATTTGCGTTGATTGGTTTGACAATGAATCTAAGCCCATTCTATTTGAGCTGTCTGAATTGAATGTAAATTATTCATCCTAACATACTACTACTTGAGGGCCCATAACGGGAACCCAAAAGCTGACGCTTGGGAAATCCAAGATGAACCTGGCGACTCTATATATGATGCCAGCCCAAGCGGTGCTGGCATCATTAAACCCATAAGGGCTGAACCTCAAGGGAACCCAGTGACTACCCCCGTGGCTCTCCCCCATGCTGCGCCCACAGTGTCAGCACAGCCCAAGTATAATTTGTTCCAAAACCGCTGCTGGGGCCTGGCAGAAATGTCTAACACTTTCTTCATCCACCACCAACCCCTGAAAAGCCACTTTTGTGGTGGGGGTCAAGAAGAGAAGGGCTGAAACAAGAGATCAAAGAGCCATCCCTCACTCCACTCTGGAACTTATGGTCCATGTATACTATGACCATACCCCTGTTGAGTTCTACTCCCAAGACTACTTTAGCTATTCTAGGGTGATAGCCAAGGCCTTCCCTGTTGACACCACCATCCACAAGGTGGTGAATGGCCACTGCATTGATGTGGGTTGCATAAGATTTTTGTATGCAGTAAGTCCACAATCACCAACATTGTCATTCCATGTGGGTCCCTACACATCACCAGAACTAGGTAAAACCTTGAGAGGATCTTGGGTGGCCTTATCAAATTACTGTCCACGGTTGAACCAGAATCATTGGTCTTGCCCGCCATTGAGGGCTGATGGAATTTGACTCCATCCTCTCATTGGAATTTATTGTGCCATGTACTATGCTCTGACTCAATGAGCTTGCATCGCCAGCGTGTTGTTCACCCAGAAACCCACGCTTTCCCACAACATAGAATTCATAGCACACGTCGCAGTTATTGGATCATGCCCTGAGATCTTTTTAGTTGATCCCAAATAAAGCACAGCTCTGTTTCTCATGGTGAAATGTCCTGCGTCACCTTTACAGCAGCTGTACTGCACATAAACAATCCTTGTCAGACAACAACCAGACCCCCACTGTGGGCCAGAAGAGGACTCATGCAGCAGCAGCAGCGATCTCTCAACCAACCCATTGAGTTCCATAGAAAAGCTGTATCCAGTCACCCTCCATAAAGTGGTCAAAAACGCACAGCTGATGGTGCAAGGATACACCCCCTTGGAGTTGCGGCCCTCTCCCAGTAGCGACCCCCTCCATTCTCCTGCTTCCACCACTAGTACAAAACAAACACAAACCCTCAAACACATCACACTCTCTGACAGATACAACCCCAGCGGACACCACCCTGGTGGATCTCCCCACACCAACTTAATCAGAGCTACCCACACCTCCTAGTCACTGAATACCCCCTGTTACAGATGAGCCCACGACTGGTGCACCAAGTCATTCCTTGGCCAGTGGAATGAGAGCAAACAGCCCCTCAAACCGGTGGAAGTATAGGAGACCAAAACACCATAAACGGTGGCGATTAAGGCCCTTTTATAGACTTTGGCAAGAGCAATGATTTTCTATGAGTATGAGATGACGTCCTGCAATATACTTTTCGCCCTGAGGAGCCGGATGAGTTGATACTTGAAGACAACATTGCCGCCAAAATTCCCTATGAAAATCAGCCCCTATATATACCTTCTGGGGTCAAAATAATTTTGCATTCCGCTGAAGACAAAATGATAAATTTAATGAATTAAACCGATGCAAGCATTCAATGTTTGTAGGTAAATATTACCAAGTTGGGAAACCAACCAATTTTGAGAGTCACTAAAAGCCAGGATAAAAGTTGCATCATAGGAGCACCATCACTTGAACCTGAAGTCAAGAATGATTTTCCTAAATTTGGTAATGAACCAATCTTGCAAAAAGGTACAATGGTCCAATACTCAGAAGCTGTAGTTAATAAAAAGTCCCCAAAAAATCTAGGTTCAGGGATAACCACGCAAGACAGTTCTCACAATTACAAGAATTGGCCCAGATGGATGAGACCACCAAAGCAGCAGTCAGACGCTGTCTGACTAGGGGACCTTGAAAAATCCTAATATCAAAACCCCAAAACCTAAATACTTTTATAATATTTCATTCATTTTATATCTTAATTTCCCTTGAAGTATAAAATACTTCACTTTTTATCTCAGTATAAAACTTTTATTTATTGATTCCCAAGTTATATTTTGGATTGCACTTAGGTTGTATAAAGTGAAAAATCTCCAGTAACCATTCTGGTATAAACCAAATAACTATGTCCAGTAATCAGACTGATACATGCTCTGTTTGGAGAAAGACACTCTCTATAGCATATACCATGGAGCTGAGCTGCAAAGGGAGAGGTTGGAATGGTCTCCGTTGAGTCCTGAGTGCCAATGTAAGTCAATTATGTTTAAGAGTGTCAAGAAGTTCGCCATGGGAGTGGACAGTTTATAAAAGCGATCAATGCTACAAGGGTTAGAACCAGAGGAGAATTCGCTTAGCGATATTGATTGTGATGTTAGCAAAGGTTGTCTGGATCCTAATCTTCATGGAGTAGACCCCCTGAGAAGTGAGTCAGCCTCACAGGTTAAGCGAGCCAAGGTCAGCGTGCTGACTCCCCCACTGATGGAGGAAACATGGAGCACTCTTTCTCATGACAGACCCCAAACTCAGCGGGCCCAACACCAAAAGCTCAGTTTGCATCACATACCTACTTCTTGGTAATGGAAAAGGTGTATATGGACTTGGAAGGTCAGATGGAGCCCAGATGGAGGAGTCCAAAGAACAGCGGAGGTGGTATCCTATATTGCTCACTGGATCCGCGTAACCTCTACCCAGAATGACTTCAACCCCCTTAGCGCTCCACTTAAATTACCACAAAAAGTCAAGCTCAGGGACTTGAATGAGCCTTACAGATGCAGGTAAAAGCGCTGGAAAACCCCCAGTATTGAGGGGGAATATCATGGCTTGATGATGACATGATTGTGGGAACCAACTATAAGGACAAAGCTGCACGTCAGGAGGCCAAAAAGGTGAAGTTAGCAGGCCTTCCTGACCTTAAGCTTACCTTGGACTAACGCTAGGTACAAGAAAAATATGCCCAGGTTAGTCCTGAGAATGCGCGTTATGCTCATCCTGGTGTTACAGCTAGGGCGTTAAAACGCACCATTAAGTTCTCAATCCCAACGGGTTGTTACAGTTGCTTGTGGAACAGTGTTTCAAAACCTGTTTCAAACTTAATATTAAAAAATTTGGTTGAGTCCAATTGCAATCAATAACTCAAGTTTGGTCAATTTTGAGTAACAGGACCCTCGCCAATGGTAGCATGCGCTTATTGGTGAACTTAGTCTTAGCTTACTTCTGCCAATTAACAACTCGTCCCCATTGTTTTTTTATGTTCTCTTGAAACCAACTTCCTCATTGGTCGACTTCCTATTAATAATTTCCATGTTAGTTTACGTTTTTTAATATGGTTCCTTGGGTGAACCAGTGCGCAGATCTCCTCAAGGAGGTCTCTAACAGTGTTGGTCATCATATTTTAACTATATTTTTTCCCATATCTGGTGCCCCGCTGAGACGCCCTGATCCTCTCCAGACCAAAGCACCAAAGACTTCTGCACCAATCTTCACTTGGTAGTGGACTCCCATTGGGGCTCAACCAAGTTTTGTTATTCATATTCTATATTCTACTATATACCGCGCTGTACACCCTTGCCCTGAGTCCCTTTTGCTCTGGCATCCTCCTCAGTGCCTTGTTCACCATCTTAAATATGACTAGTGTACTGGTCAAAAACGTCCCAGTTTTTGACCACCATCTTGCCTTTGGATCAGCGGATTCAAAGTTGACACCAAATAGATTTCCAATATAATTTCCCTTGAGGTAAGAGTTTCGACTTGGCATACTCACTAATTTAACTTTGGATTTAGGGAAATTCAGAAACATGGAAAGACGACATAGGTAAGTGAGTATATTGACTCTGAAATTAAC